>CAKAOI010032162.1:20625-99811 GCA_916701655.1 Sebastiscus albofasciatus
TAGGAATGAACGGGAGCCCGCCTCCAACGCTGTATCCAGTTCTCTTTATACATCCATGATTGTAACCCTTCCAAATATGAAATAATTACCGTCACTAGGCTGGACAAAGGCTGTTTGAATTACCTGGATTTCAGGATTTTTGCTTCAGATTATTCATTAAGACTTTTTATATGTCGGAGAGGATATCATTAGGGGTACGATATACGTAAAATAGTTTTTCTTGCAATTTACACAAACCCATTACACGCATGTACACACATATGGGGCCCATCAATGCTTGAAATACATTTGCATTTGTTGGTAGTCACATTGATTAATGATTGGCAGAAGGTCTGGGTACTTCCTCCGCTTTAAATTCAGCTGCGTAACGAGTAGTTAGCATTAATAAGTTAAGTTTTTTTGTATGCCAGGTATAAATGGGATGTGTTTTTAGAAAAGACCAGACTTATAAAACTTTTGATATTCAGATTTTATCGTGTATTGTTCCGTGAAAAATGAGAGAAGGAATTTTACAAACGGCCATTTAGTGATTCGATAAAATTTAAGGGGGCAGATAGATTCAAGTTTTAAAAGTCATCCAAGTATCTGCTTAAGAACAAAAACACTCTTCACTCTTCACTCTATATTTAATAGCCAAAAAATATAGCTGTCACTAAGTTACTAAAAATCTTTTTAATTTAAAGCAGTGACTCCATTTCATATTGGTGGTTAAATATCCAACCCTCTTAATGTAGCAGCACTTCGTCAGGCATAATGAGAGTTTATGACCTTTGGAAAATGATATACAAATATCCAAAAGAGTCGGCTTTTAAAGTAGTCGGGAGCAGACTGCAGGAAAGAAAGTGCATGCATATAAACCCTTCAGTTTGAGTTAAATGATGCTGAAAGCATAACATAGAGATTTTGGACTGTCAGTCTTTTACGGTGAGGGCTTTTCTCTAAAACATTTAGGGACTGTGAAAATAAACAGCAAATTCTAAACAATCAGGGCTTTTTGGACGGCGGTGCCAACAAAAACCTAAACACAGGAGGGGCTGATGTGGCATTTCATACAAAAGGCCAGCACTCTGGATCGGCAACACGGGGAATGAAGCGATGCCTTGTAAGACTCCATTTACAACATCTGTGGGGGTTTCAGACTCATCAGCTAAATTTAGAGAGCTCATAATATCGGATTTCAAATGCATTTCTGCTTATGTACGTCGATATAGTTGTTGACAACATTTAGCTTTGTCGTTTTATTAGCCAAGTCTCGAAGAAAAATTCAGTTAAATAAAACCTGAAGAAAATCTAAACCAAAAACTCCCTCATCGGATATCTCAGAAAAACACCTCATCAGAAAAACACCTGATGTATTTCTGCACGTCACTCACCATTCATTGAGACATCATTTATACTGCGAGGGGTTTTTCTGCATCGCAGCACGCGGTCACATTTTTTTGCTTTCCTGTTCTCTACTTGAATTATCTTGTTTTGTGAGCTGCTAAATCGTTCAAACTGACTTAGATACTTAACGTTTCAGACGGTTATCACGACTCGTTTATTTCACATTTTCCATGTACTGTATGACCTTTTTAATTTGACCTCCTCAGCTTGGTAATGCATTGTGAAACTACCTAAATACAGTGTGTTCTGTTTGTACGACAGTCAGCAGGGGAACTGGGCAAACCACAGACAGACATGGTATGTACATTTGTACAGTTGTCAACCCACTACTACTACTACTACTAATACTACTACTACTGATGTATGACAGCAATGATGTTAAGAGGGCCAGCTCATGGTCATCAGGCAGACATATTATGGCTGCAGAACACACTGGGGTTAAACCTTCAGTGTGCGCAGTGGGCAGCAGGCCCAACGGTTGTCACATACACGAGTGTCACGGCTCAAAGGTTCCAGCTCCCGAGACGAGTTACATCTGTGCTGTCTTACGTGTTCAGACTAGAACGGACGTGATAAGACTGGCATGGAAAACCTGGTCCAGTGCGAATGTGCCATCCCTGATTATGGCTGATAACCCCGTGACACATAGTAAGGACATTGAGAGCTGTTACGATTTAGCAGTTCCTTAAGTATGTGCACAAGTCTCATCTAATTGATTTAAGTCACACTGTGTTAAAAGCCATTTCTGTTATACAAAAAACATGTTTCACAACAGCTGTGTATATGAGGTCAGTTATTTTTGTGTGTGTTTGCATTGAAACAAATGCATGTTTCACTCAGAAATAGAACCGGAGTAGAACTGACATTGAACTGTTTTCCGTGGTCATTTGACTAGTACAAAAAAGAAAATAGCGATTGTTGCTAGTTGTTATGATGACAACACGTCAGTCGGGCCGAAACGTTCGGTCACAGCTCGCCGAGACAGATGTGTGACTATTTAGCTATGTAGCTTGTCCTTCTCCAGAGTGGTGGGGATTGATACGGAGTAGGGATGGGTCATCATTTTCGATTATTCCAATAGTCGTTAAATTATAAAATCTTGAATAGTTTATGCGACTATGCGTCCCATCTTAAAAATATATATTTCCCTTGTATTAACTGTCGCAGGCGTGCCTGGTAGTAACGTTACTACCGGGCACATCCCTAATACGGAGGGACTGTTAGACCCAGCACTGTTCAGCTAATCTTCTGTAACCACTGTAGCATTAAAGCCGGTGGTGTTTTTGAAGGTATGCGCAGGTATACGGGGTATACCCACCTCTTTTTCTGGGGGTTTACAGTAAACCCATCTATCAGCTAAATTAGGGAGGTTCATAATTAACCGTTTAACCGTTAACCGACATTAAGCATTTTAACCGATTAACGCTATCGGTTAAAACACTTAAAAGAAATATTTATAATTAATTAAAAAGCTGAGCGGCTCATCACTTTAAGGAGAAAAGCTGGTCAACCTTAAGAGCCAACCTTAAGAGGTGGAACCAGAGTTGCAGGATACAGGAAGTCGGCTCCGGTCTCTGGTTCGCTCGGGGCTCGCTTGAGTGGAGGAGTTGTAGTTTCGTAGCATTTATTCAGCGACAAATGAACTGTACACACACTGCTACACCTACGTTCACAGCTAGAACGCCACCAACAACCCCACACTCACCGCCAACACACACACGAACACTCATTAAAGTTACGTCACGCTGACAGAGTGTATGTGTGCGGCGGCGGCGAGCAAGAAGCCTCCAGCAATGCTAGAGCTGCTAACGTAGCACAAATACACACACTGTTTATCAGGCAATCGCTATCGTTACACCGGGCAGACACACAGCGGATGCGAAGCACAAATCTTGACGGTTAACGGTTAATAATCGGTTAACGAGGGTCGGTTATCAGTTTAGAAACTTTTTCAAAAAGCTAAATATAAATAAAAACCATTGACTAGCCAGCTGTCTGTTAGTTAGCGAGCTTGCTTATTCCACCATGATTTAATGCTTACAGGTTACAGAAAACGAGCCGAAGAAGGCTGCCACTCATACGCTGTGACAACGCTATTTGGATGAAGCATTCCAGTCATTAAATTTTAGTAATTTATGTGACTTACTACTCCATGCTCGTTTTCGACGTTACTGCAAAACCTCACCTCAGTGAGTCCGTGACTTGCCGCAAGTCGGCTTAGTTTATACGCTCTGACCATCCTGCTACGTTAATTTGAATGAGAATGTGCGTTCTACTCCTACTCTATTTCTATGGTTTCACCTATTTGACCCCTATGACTGAAGCACCCAGGCGATCGACCAAAAGGCTGTTGATGTGCCCTTGAGCACGGCACTTAACCCACAATTAACCCAATGGAGCTGTGCTCAGCGGCCACAGCAGAAGAAGACATCACTGGAAAGAGAAAGCAAGCTTAGTCTACTTCCCCTAAACAGAATAAATAAATAAAGGAGCTGGTAGTGATGCTGTCATTACATGTTAGCCCTTATGGCAATGGATCTGCTGCACTGCGACACACAGACATGACACGGACAGACCAGACTTTGGCACTGACATGCAGAAAGAGGAGGAGGTGGGAACATGACCCTAACTTCTCTTTCACCTTTCCTCCCTCCTTCGCCCAGACGTTTTGGGCCATGCTTGTCTCTCACCCTCCCTGTCTCCCCAGTACCCTTGCTCTGGGCGCATCTAATTGAAAGCGATCTCGGGGCTGAGAGAGTTCCGTTTCTTCTCTAATCCCTCCACTGGGGGAGGCTCACATGGTCTCAATTACCCCCACCCCACCCCAGAACACTGGGTCCCCTCTCTCTGCTCTCTCTCTATCCGTCTCACCGGCCTGCTCCTCTGCCAATGCACCGGCCCGGGCCCTTTTTCAGCAGTTTATGTTATTAAGCACACACTGCCGAGTTCCTGTCCTTCACAGGGGCCTGGAGATGTTATCTCCCCTGCCGCTGTATACAGTTACCTCCAAAATATTCCATAAATTAGATTGGGATTGGCAATTCGGAATAGAGAGGTAGAGGCCGAGGTGGTCAGGGATTGGCTGGGGATGGGAGGGTGCGGGGGCGGCGGTGGGGGCGAGGATCAGGGAAGTGCGGTGTAAGTAATAGCATAGGAGGATCTCCTTGTGTTTATACTGGATGGAGAACCACTGGGAGGTATGTCACTGGCAAAGTGAAGGTGAACAGAGGAGAAGTGGAGGGTGCTTAAGGGCTTTGGGATAAGGAGGAGAGGAGACCCAAATCCAGTTCCTATTTGGATAGAGATTCTTTTGGAGGTGGAGTTGATGAACATCTAGTCTGAAAAGAGTTAGACTGGGCATTTATTGGGCTGGGGAGGGGCGTGGGGGTTGTGTGCGGTGATACGCATGCATCCCCTTCCTGTAATTAAACAAGGCTGTATTTGGACAAGTGACTTTTCTAGCCATGAACAGCTCTGTCAATCCCCAGAGCATGGAGAAAGGTCCTGAGCCAGGACATCCATGGCCAATTAGATTAGGAGGAACCTGTGAGGTCTGCAAACAATGGGCTCTCAGAGGATCTGCAATAACACAAACATGGCCTCTGACACACAGCTCCAGCACTTCAAAAGAAACCATTACCGGTCTTAGCTGAAGCAGTTTAAGACACATATTAACAGTCACAAATGCATTATACTGGTCCCCTACCTGGAAAGGTTCAAGGCTGTTTTGACTCCAAAAATGATTTGTAGTCTACTAAAGAGTAGAGCTGGACGATACACCCATCTCCCTTTTCAATACTATCACGATACAGATTGTGATTTTTAAATATTGCGATTCGATATTGTGATTTATTGCGATTTTATTGTTAACTTTTTTAACATACACTTCTAGAGACTTTTAATTTGAAAAATATCTAAATTGATCCAGTAAAAAATTTTTTGATTTTCAGCATGTATGTCGTCTGAGATGTCCTGAAGTCAAATATATCAGGATCATTATCTGGTATAAATTATAAAAAAAAAATTTCCAGCGAACGAAAAATCAAAGAATAAAGACATTTCCCTCACAAATTACTGGTATTTCTTTTTAATTTATAAGGGACATGTAATGTTTTATACTTCTGGTGAATATAATCCAATCAATCTTATTTCCATATATATTTTTGTATATACAGTTCCCTTTGTGAACACCTTATTTTGAAAACCGGACGTAGTCACATGTGTCTACTTCCGCTAACTTCTCCAAGGTCGTCTCTAGCTCTCCCGTCAGCTCCGTTCTCTTTATCCATCCATGGTCAGCTCCATCGAGGCCGTTTGAATGCATTTAACATACATGTCAGTATCTGGGTGCTCTACAGTCGTAGCATCGGCCCATTTGACCACGGAGATGAGAGCGACGGCCGGCTCGACTGCACGTTACCACCATACCATACGTTTCCTGTCCGTGACAGAGTTAGCATGCAGCTTTAGCTTTGCTCTGTGTAGCTCTGCTTTTCCTGCCAATGTGTGAAACCCAAAGTGTTTCCATCCTTTACTGGATGTGTAGTGTTTACCACACTGGATTTAACATGTGAGGGTGCAGGTCGGATCCACGCTGACCCTCCAACGTTTTCTACTTTCTCATTTTGGCTCACTGTGGTTTGTTTTGGTTGACGGATACAGAACGGATATGACGCTACGTTACTCAGACTACAACAATAAAAGTGGTAACTTCCTTCTACCTCCACATACTCAAATGAAGCAAATATATCGATACTGGCAATAAAAAAAAAAAAAAAAATCATGATACATAGGTGAATCGTTTTTTTCCCCGCCCCTACTAAACAGATTGTCTTAAAGACTGAATTCATAATTATTGGTTGGTTGATTATTAGCCATTAAACTACACACACAGCTGTGTAAGTAACATCTGTATTTCAGCTTCTATCCACCTCATAGCCTTCATCTAACGCAAACAAGACACTGTCACAGCAACCCCAAACAATACCAAAAGAAAAAACTACACAGACAAACATCATGAAGTAACTTCTATTGATTATAGCCGGGCAATTCCCTGATCTGAGCTGAGAAGAAGTCGTGTAGGTTAGAGGGAGAGATGGAGAGAAACTAAATGAGACATTGTTTGCTCCTTGTATAAGTGAGCAGGCATTCAGCTAAGCCAAGTAAAGAAGGAAGAGGGAAATGGGGGCACTGGGTCTGGGTCAAGGGTTCAGTCTTAACCTTGGGGGCTGACTGATCTAAATTCTGTTACCGGCTTGACTCCACGCATGGCTAATGTGGCACACTGTCCCTTTAATTAGGGCTGACCTCCTAGGGAGGCAGCAGTAGTTTAAAGCATTTCAACAACGAGCACCTAATGATCTGAGAAGGGTGGGGAATCAATTGAAAATGAACTCCTACCAACTTGTTAATTACCACAGTGTGCATTCGGTAAGAGCTCTGTGAGGGGATTGTAAAACTTTATTGGACTGGGAGAAGAATGGAAACAACAGAAGTGAATCAGCAGCTCGAGCCTGCACATCAGTTTTATGAAGGAAAACACCACAACTGACAAGTTCTCCAATAATTTAAGCAGCCACCATTAAGTAAACACAGTAGCTCTGGTAACAGTTATCCACTGACGTTATTGAGAGAATAAAATAAAAGCCTAAAGATGCAAAGACGCTTTGGAAAAAACGTTTCGGGAGTTTTGGAAGAGGGCAGCACAATTATTCAAAGTTTTAGCGAAATTGCAAAATGGTCTCCTGCAATTTTCAAATCGCAGAAGGCGCAATATTTGTTAAAGGTGAAATGTGTGTTAAAATACCATTTTAAACTAGAAAATGCATTTACTGCTGAAAATGCGTGGGAATGCTGACAGCTGAAATTTATTGCAAAGCATTTCTGAAAATGCAGAAATGTGAAATGACTTGCTTAAAAATGTTAAAGCTCAAATGCATCGCACTGCCCCGCTGAAAACCCTAGAAGATGACATAAAAAGCTTAATATTTTAAAAAGTATAAATAGTTGAAACAAGAAAAGTCATAGCACCAATGTCCTTAAAGAGTTGAATATTTTGATAGTCGAACGGTTTCTGTAGCTGAAAGTATGCAGGACTAGTTAAACTGCAAAAAACGTATGGAACAAATAGTTGAAGTTGAATAAACCTTAGAAGAACAATACTAAATTGACAATTAAATATTGTGGTGCTGCAGAGATGTCCTGACCTACACATCATATTCTACAGACTTAAGAAAACATCTTTGTTTGGTACAGATCCCTGCAAAAATCACACCATAATCAATTTAATATGTTTGTCAATAAAAATAATGGTGTAAAAAATATCATTCCCTCTTATATCGCAAATCATATTGCAATTGCATATTTTTTTCAAAATCGTTCAGCCCTATTTTGGAGAGCTTCTTTTTTTTAATCAAATGTAAATATTATCACTGTCAAATATAAATATCATAATGTTGTATGCACTGCATATACCATCATATCCACCTATCTCATAAAGCAACCTCTTACATTAATCATCCCATATTTAATATATATATTTTTTAATTTTAATTAAATATATATATATTTATCTTATTTTATTGTGTTGTTTTTTATATTGGATACTTTTTATATAAATCTATATTTGTACATAGTAGTCAAATGTTTATAGTAATCAAATGTTTACCACATTCAGTTATGTTGTCCTTGTTTTTAGCTGTGTGTCTATTTCTGTGTATATTTAGTGAGAGCAACGAAAAAACAGGAGTACAAATTCCTTTGCGATGTTTTGCCTTTTTCCCCCTTCGCTTGAAACTACCATCCACAACTTTACTGTCGTTGCAGAGGAACTGTATACTACTACCTAAACTCTCTACCTGCTCACTTGATCTCCTTGATCTCCTCTCCTTCCAGCCACTTGGGATTTACATCCACAATCTGCAATTGGTAGTAAAGACTGTATACTACTGCAATATTGCATGAAAAGAGCTATATAATATATATTTTAGTAAACCAAATTAAATCAAAAGAAAAGAAAATTCCAGCGCACACCAGGATACTGGCTTATACACTATTTATTGACAAATTACATTAAAAACAATAAAGAGCAAACTATAAATTACATAAAATCATGTCTATGCCAGTACCCTGGTGTGCACTGGAATTTAGATTTCTTTTAGTTTATTGTGGTTTAACCTGCACTAGCTGCACCCTGGAGAGAAGCATTACTGAAGAGAATAGGAACACCGCTGTGCATCTTCAGTTTTTTTATATATTTTAATTTGATTTAGAATTAACCCTTCTGCCTTAAAGTAGTGTAAGGGTTAAAGAGACTTCATATGGCATGCTGTCAAGTTCAGTCAAGTGCTTTTGCCCACAAACTCTGATAACATTTTGCTAGAATTTAGTCTGGCTCAATAACGTGTCCATGATTCAGTTATTCCACAGCTGACTGGCTGTTATGTTTGGCATGTTCTGTGTCTGTGAGCCACGGCAAGGAGAGATATTTTAACATCTACATGTGCAATACTGGTAGATAATCAAAAAGTAAGTAAGGTGTAAGTTAATATCTTTAAACATCAAAATATTCAGCAGCAAATTACATGTTCAGTTGTACTTAAAATGTGTCAAACCAAACTTTTGTTTTCATCCCTCAAACACCCATCTGCATCATCCCACAGCATTTCTGTCAGGGACAATCTGTTTTCCATTTCAGTTTCCAGATACATATAAAATGCACAATGTTGAACGAGGGTGTTGCATTGGAGTCAAAAAGGAGCCCCTGAGCCCCTGATGATAGGGCACCAAACTCCTGATGTGGAGCTGCAGAGGCTGCCTGTGTTTGTCTGTCCTCCACTCTGGAACATGTGGTTTTGGTTACAGAACGTTTTACTGCTCAACAATGTTTCTGCCTTGGAGCTCGGCACACTGCATAAAGACTACTTTGTCCCCTGATGCCCACACGGGAAGAGTCTGCCTCATTGTACACACACGCACACACAGGGTGATGATGACATCAGCGAGGCCACTGAGCCCATGTCGATAAAGGTACTATTTTCCACTTTAGTGGTGCACTGCCCCTCTGTACTCCTTGTTAAACAGCACAACTAAAAGTCAAAACCAATATTTTCAATACCGGCCGTTTCCACTGTGCTGATATTAAAGTTTGACTTACTACCTGCCTGTATGTCTGCCATCCACTGCAGCACCAGTGCATACTACAACGGTACATAGCGCTACCAAAGTCCAGGCAATATGACAGACGGATCATAGAATAAAAGCAAAAACAGACATGCCACCATGCCATGTGCTGAAACTAATAAAGATCAGACAAACTGAGCAGTGCATTTAATAAAATAACAATGAAACAAGAACTCAGAAAAAGGAGAATTACTCATGAAAGCAAATAAAGCTTCAATATCGAACAGTAAATTACTGAATCGTAACAACGGAAAAGTGTGCAAAGTCAAAGAGGTGACAAGTGAATGCATTTAATGTCACTGACACAAGATCACACCTCTTTTCATTCACAGTGGTCTTTTACAACAAGAAAATGTGATTGTGATCTCATGGCCCTATTTGGAGGAGGTGATTAGCACACCCAGGAGTGCAAAGTGAAAGGCTATGGGCAAGTGGGAGGATGTCTGGCATGAAGTCACTGCGGTTGTCACTTGGCACACTAAAGTCATGTTCTTCAGAACCGAAGTGGTGCTAAACACTGGTCATATGCATCGACAGAGCTGGTGCAGCGGGGCCATTTAACAGCTTCTGCCCTATATCTAAACTCCATGCTGTGCTATATTTAAACTCCATTTCCCAGCAGCAAACCCACCCCGGCCAACAAGCTCTGACTAATACTGGGTCGAGAAGCACTTATTAAATGAAACTGCATTTCTTTTTACATTGCTGAACTTAAATATCACCTGTCACTTTATTTAGAAACTGATATTAAACCAGGAACTGACAGATTCATTCATATGCATTTTTTGAAACCGTAGTTATAAAGACTGCAGCCAATGCAAGATGAAATGACTGCATCGGACTCAACTGTGCTTGAACTTGAAAAGGACCCTCGCAGTTCATCACAGCGTCCATCTAACACCCAAAACATTTTGCCCACACCCCGAGGCCAACAACCTGCGTAGCATTTGGTACAGCCTCCTAACCCCAGACATGGTAACAGATGGGCGAGGGTCACAGCCGAGTCAGAGAGAGACATCCAGGAATTCTACAGTGCCAAAAACATCTCATCGCAGCACAGGAGAGGCTGAAAGGTTACATTTGTTCGACATTACTGCTGGTTGGGTTCAGTGTACGGACTGGAAACCTCACACCTGCTGGTGTCTGAGGCTCAGGCAGACACTGGCTGTTTCACGTCAAAGTAAATCTGTTCAACAACAACAAGGACGATTTTTGCTTTTCTGTAGAATAAAGCTATTTTCTGACAAATCCATTTTCATGTACGCACTAACAATATCACATGCCCACACACTCTGCATCCAACTGGGGTGAATCAGATATTAATGTTTGGAAAAGGAGCTGTTTCGGTGTCCATATATGGTTATTCATCAATATAAATATGAAAGTAGGACACAGTGACAGCAACATCAATGTGGGAAGTGTTACAGTATGTCACCAGCACAACCAGTGCCGAGTAGGGATGTCAGGAGAACCGATACTTCAATAACAAGTCAATGCCAAAATTCTGAAAATGTCATGGTACTTGTTTTTCTACAGTACCGTGGGTAGCGTCAGGGCTTGAGACTAACATCGCCCCATTGACCAGGGGACGATAGGAAATGTGTTTGGGACGCAGTAAACTCACTATCAATGCGTCAAGGGGACGCACTCTATTTATTCCCTGACAATGCTTCATTGTAACGAGGGGGTTCCATAGAATTTCATTATGATGCGTTCAGGCTCTGTTCAGTAAAATTAGTATTTAGCGAAGGGAAATTCTAATGTTGTCATGATGTGTTCAAATGTAATCTTGTAAAATGTCGTTTTTGGTGAGAAACTTCAGTTGTTTCAAGGAGATGTTTTTACAGCAATATAAAATAGATAATAGAGAGGGAATTATGACCAGTTTAACTTCCTAACAAAACATAGTATGCAAATGGTAATAAAGGAGTGGATGTTGAAGTACATGTGATTTATTGTTTTACTTTTGTTTTTTACTGTGGTATCGAGAACCGTGAAATTTCACTAGTATTGGCATCGACTACTAGATTTCTGGTAATGTGACATCCCCAGTGCCAAAGATTAACTTCAGAGTTTTTAAATCTAGCCCTAGTAAACAAATACAAAATCACATCACAGCTCATTTTAGTTAAAAAGACGTAACTCCAATTCTAAAATGAAACAAATTTAACAAGCATGGGAATTTTTACATAATATTACCCAAAATAAATCCACAGTTTAATAGTGCCAATTTGGTTATAGAATAAATATTCTCCATCATTCACCTGCTAGCTGAAGACCCACTGTAACATACGATGTGTGTGGTTTATTGTCTGTGTTTTAGCTTTACCTCATCGTTTTAAAAAATATTAAGTAATCCTTATTACTGAAAGGGATTTCTTCATTAATGACATGATGGTTGTTGGTTAAAATAATGCATTTAAAAATGTGTATATGCATTTTAAGTAATACGCAGTGGTTTACAATAAACAGTATAAAAGAAGAATCAATGTGTTATGTGCCGTTGTGGTTCAATTTCTGCTTAGTCTAACACACAGTTCATATTTATGAAGTACCTCTTATTTGGACATTGCAAAGGTAAAGCAGCCTTCTCACTGTGAAACTGCTCCTGAACAGTAATCTGTCGCCATCATGTGGCAAAACAAAACAGTTTTCAGACACACTGCTGTTGAACTCACCATTGAAGCTCTGCCATTCCTCAGTAAACGGAGGAGGACTCGTTTCAGGAGCCAAGGTGTCACGATTGATTTTCATCATCCTATGGAAAGAGACACGCAAATATTTACTGAGGAATATCCTATGTAGAATAAATTATATGCAATTTATCCTCTGTGAAATGTCAACAACAACTGAATCAAAGTTTTACCTGTCTTGCAAAAATCCACTGGAATCCACCCGGACGTGATCCTTCATTAAATCCCACTCAGGGTAACCTGAAAAATGCATAAAACCAACTGATGACCTTTATTCTGAAGCTCATATTATCTATCACAGATTCATGGTTAATAAAAAAAAGAAAATAGCTTTCTGTGATCAGCATTAATGACATTTCCTTTAAGTAAAAATAAAAGCATCTGATTATAAAAGCATCTTTCTGGCAGGGTTTATAACTGCAAATAATGAATTAATAATGAATTATTTCACAGTAAAAATCCTTTTACATTACACACTTACACCATTTTCTGTCCTCCTCTAAATACCGAACAGCCACTTGTCTTGAAGAACAGTTCAAATTGCTCTTCAAAACTTTGCTGGCAAATGGATCAATAATATACTGACAGATTTCTTCTACTTTTGTCCAAAAGCATTAAGTCACTTGATACGTTAGAATATAATTTCTATTCAAATAGAGGTTGTGAGCGTTAAGTGTTAATAACCAAGGTGAACGCTTGTGATCTCAGGTAAATATACGATGGAGGTAATGTGAAAACATCAGAGGAGAAAGGAAAGATAAGGTTTCTTATTTAACTGCCATGACTTGTTTTCCTGTGTTGCTAATGATAATTAACATGCAAATGAGCCCTGGGAGCAAAACAGGGGCACCGTGGTTCTCTGTTAATAATTACTGTGGAACATCACGGTTATAAATGAGATCTTTCCAGGTACAAGACAGGACAGTAATTGGGGTTGTGACTAAATCACCTATAACATAGAAATTTTGTGCTGGAAAATGGGTATTATAATGGTTTCTGTTCATATTTTGTGTGTCAGTTCCCAGGAGAGAGTGGTTCATAGTGGGGATAGAAAATATAAAGTCTAAAGGTCGGAAGTAGTAACCTTTTACCATCCCTGTTCTGCATTTTAAAAAGCCTTGTCCTCGATGGATAGATAGATAGATAGATAGATAGATAGATAGATAGATAGATAGATAGATAGATAAATAGATAAATAGATAGATAAATAGATAAATAGATAGATAAATAGATAAAATAGATAGATAGATAGAGAGATAAGATAGATAGATAGATAGATAGATAGATAGATAGATAGATAGATAGATAGATAGATAGATAGATAGATAGATAATCACAGCATCACAGTTCCATAGTGCAAAAACAAGTTAGTAAAAAGGCAGTAAAAAAGTTAGTAGTGCAAAGTACAATAAAATATACCAGATATAAAAATACAAGATCAAGAAGAAAACTGTTAAAACTGAATATAGTGCAGAGTAACATCTGTGATGCACGACTATTAAACAAGTGAATAATAAGTAAAATGCTAAAAATAGTCACCAGAAATCACTGAAAAGACACACAATACCAGCGTTGATGAGCATGATGGTGCTTATAATTAAAAAGTGTATACGACATCATATTTTTTAATATGCTAAACCTGCATCAGAATATAAACCACAAACCCATTTCTTATGTGAAATGCAGAGTCCTTGAGAAAAAGACTTGTTTAAGGAAAGCCCTGGGATTTCGTTCTATATTTAGGAATCTTATGAACGTCTGAAAACTAATTCTAGAAGCAATAGGATGGCTTCGTACTTGATAAAAAAAATGGAGCAAAGGTGAAATTAAAAGCAAATGTTATGTTAGCCTTTAAAGCTAAATATTCAGATCAACAATACTGTTCTGATAATGTGAAGAGAAGTCTGAAAGGAACTGGTTGTAAGCAAATCACATTATGATAGACTATCGAACAGAAAAGCAGACTGCACTCATCCAGGGCTGGGTGATATGACCAAAATCCTCTACCACGATATAAGTCATTTATAATATCTTGATAACGATATATATCCCGATAAAGCAGGTTTGCTGGTTATTCAGTATAAATATAGTCAATATATGAATAACCACATGGTAAAGCCTGTTTCTGTATACTCCTGTGTGAATTAAATACTTGACAAATGAAAAGTATTTTCTCATTTTAACAACATTAGTGCAAAATGAAGGAAACAGTTTTAAGTGAAATTATAGAGAAAAAGAAATACATATATGCCAGGCCTATTATTGTTATTGTCCATGACAAGGCCATAAACAATGTCCTTTTGAGAGAAGTTTCCCAGATGAGAAACTTTTGGGAAGAGCCAGTCATGTATATCATAAAGCCATAAAGCTCCAGAATACAAACAATGAAAAAATAAATGACCAGTAGTTTCAGTATCATCACAAAATACACAGTTATTGGTTTCAATTCCAAATCGTTGTCGCAACAAATCACTGGATGTTCCTTGGTCTTTGTTATTATGCCTAAATGGGTTACAAGTATAATTTACTTCTGTGTTTTACATAGAGCTATGTGAACATATGATTTATTGCTATTTATTTTACATTATTTACTGTTTTTTAATATATGTACATTATGTATCTTATTTTGTTTTCTGGGATTTTTACTCTCAGTACTTAGTATCCTTTAGTGTGTGTCATGATACATGGATGTTATAATGTCTGTCTAACGAATCTTTTTTATTATTATTATTATTATTCCCCCAATACAACCAAAACAATCCTGAGAACTAAATCCCAGGGAGCGTAAAGAAGGTGTCCTTATAGATGCCTGATTAAAACCTGTATTCTTAATTCAATTTGTGAATCCAGTTATTTATTTCTCTTTTTAAACTGCATTTTAAAAATATAATTTTGAATTCCATTATTTATTTATGAATTCATTAACATATTGTTATTTTCCATGACATGTCCATAAACACCGTAAACAATGTCCTTTTGAGAGAAGTTTCCCAGATGAGAAACTTTTAGATAAAAGCCAGTCATGTATATCAGAAGCCATAAAGCTCCAGAATACAAACAATGACAAAATAAATGACCAGTAGTTTCAGTATTATCACAAAATACACAGTTATTGATTTCAATTCAAAGCTAGCTATACTGTTAGCATGCTAATCAAAAGAAGCTATTTTAAATAGCTTCTTTTGATTAGCATGCTAACATTTGGAGATAATGATGGTGACGTCACTTAAAGGACGAACATTAAATAAAGGAACATACCTGGTGGCAGGTGAACTTCTGAGGCGATAGTTTAGGATGTTTAGGATGTTTCAGGTGTTACAGGTGTTTGTTTGGTGTTAAAGAGACACCTGATCAATCCAAGGCAACTAATCAATCAATGTCTTCTTCGCTTTCCGTCCGAGAGAAGAGCTTTCTCTGGAACAGCGACACGCTCTGAAGGCATTCTGGACTAGTGGACAACGTCGGAACTGCAAGTCGTTTACTTCCACAAACACAATAATAATAACAACAATAATAGTAAAACAATTTAATGAGCCTCACACATTCAGAGATGATTCTTCATCTGAGTTATCATATAAGAGAGATATCCTGTGCTGTATATCCATGATCCGCAGTATCCCAGTACACATATTGTCATTTTAAACTGCCTTTTATTGATTAAATAAAGCTTTTATTATTAATACAGCTAATAAATAATTCCCATGTAGCCTCATACAGAATCTTAGAAACAGAATTCTATTCTGGCTTTGCAAAGGAGGGTTTTAAACACAATTTACACCATCTATTAATTAGCAGAAATAATAACTGAAAGTGTAAATATAAAATATGAAAAATATAAAATATAAACAAACATGTACAGACTTTTTTTTCTTAGGGAGAAGTTGTGCTTTTTGTTGGTTATGTGTGTGTTTTTTCTTCCACAATAGACTTTATTTTAGATTTGTAAACAATACAAAGAACAATTCAATCAATGCATAAGTTAACAATACATATAAAGGAATAAATAAAAGCAAACACACATACAAAATAAAATAAACTCATCGTTTTACTAGCCTTTTTATTTGTTTTTTGCAGAGGATATAGTCTTAATATATAGTTCCATTTCTTTCTTAAAAACATTAAAAATAGGTTTAACTATTGCAAATTTGCGTTTACTAATATAAAACTTTGTGACAGTGATAATGAGATTAATTAGAAAATATTCTCTTTCATATGCTGTGTTGAACCTTAAACAAACAAAAAAAATACATTTTCCAGTAGAAATTCAAAGTCACAGATAATATTTTCAAAGATAAATCTACCAATGTGTGAATTGGACTCATGCCTTCATTATTTCAGAAATCCTGGTCATTGTGTCCTTATGGTGAAATTTAAATTCCATGTAAAGAAACAGATTAAGCAGTCACACACACAAAACACAAGAGGGATAAACCACCAGATCATTTGCCATGTAGCCTATTGACACTCGTATATGACAGTTAGTTGCAGGTTATATCTTATGCATGTACACTGACTTTCAGCAAATATGATTCTATGCTGGAACTCAAGATGGCAAGAGAGTCAGACAATGCCATACGGATTTAGAAAGGAGGATATCTCTCTTGTTTTAACATCATAACTCTTTGATGTGACATCCTCGTGTCCTACAGGGACATCTAGTGGACACATGTGGTCAAAGCAATCCCAGTAGTGACTGCAATATTTATGCTTTATAAAAAAATTTTGTTTGTTTGTTTGCTTGTTTTTGTTAATATAAAGATAAACATACATGGCACTATGTCAGAAATGTATCTCTCCATCATAGAGGCAGGGCAGGAATGAGGCTTCAAAGGGTTTATAAGCACACTTTATAGGATAAAGGGAGCAAACTATATCTTTAAAAACAAGTTTACAAGGTACTAATAATATATATAATTATTAATATTCTAACTATTAAAGTTAGTAATTATTCTTTTTGTAATTGTGAAGTGGAAACTATTGAACATGTGTTCGTATTTTGAAAAAGACATCATACTAACAAAGACTGAGATATTACTCACTTTTAACAATCCCAGCTTTTCAGCAGATGAAATTTACAGAATTCATTTTTTTTGTTTTTATTTATTTAACCTTTATTTAATCAGGTAGTACTCATTGAGATTAAGAATCTCTTTGAAGTGAAAATATTCAGAACATTTGACTGATATCTTAGCAAACTATTATATCCATAAAATGATATGGCTTAAAAGATTCCTTTTATACTTTTAAAGATACTGATTTAAAAACATATTTGACTACGATTGAAAACTCCAAAATTCTAAATTGGCATTAGATTATTTAGACGTTTCAAATTTATCCAATTGTTTATCACATCTTTTTTTGTTTTTATTCATCTTTTTCTTTCCTTACATTTTATTTGTTGTTTAGTTTATTTTATTTTTTTGTTTTTATATTATTTAAAAAATAATAATAATATTTATTGCAAAAACTATTAGCTTATTTAGACGTTTCAAATTTATTCCAATTGTTTAAGACATTTTTTGTTTTGTTTTATTCATCTTTTCCTTTCCTTACATTTTATTTGTTGTATAGTTTATTTAATTTTTTTTATTTTTATATTATTTTAAAAATCTGAACATGTTTATGTAGCTACTGTATTGAACTTTCTGAATAAAGTATAGATAAATATAAAGTTAGTAATTATTAATGTAAGTTGGTGAGGACTCTACATACTCCATACAGCAGGGGGCGGTATGCACACTCAAAGTTAGCTATTGGATGCGCGCGCAGACACGGGGCAGAAAACGTGTGAAAGCAGAGAGAAGCCATGGATGTACTGAGAGAAGCAGACTGTTGAAGACTACCGGAGGACAACATGACACGAAGCTGTTGTGCTGTAAACTGCTCCAATCGGACCAGTGATGGATGGAAGATGTTCAACATCCCGAGAGGGAAACATCCGTTCCAGCAGAGGAGGAGAAAGCTGTGGCTGGAGGCCGTAAACAGACCGGACTGGGGTTCTGGGGGATCCTGCAGAGCTGAGAGTCTGTGCAGTGCACATTTCATCTCAGGTTTACAGTCTTATCTGCTGTCACTTTGTCCGCTGTCATGTTTGTTATTACTAATACTGAGTCGGCATGTGTTTAGTATGTTTAGTCAATTTAATCTTAATTTTACAAGCAAACTTCCTGTTGTCAGAGTGGTTGCCAGGATACAGTCAGTACCCACAGTGGGAACAACTTGACTGTTTAAAGGGTAGTTTCACCCAAATTATAAAAAAAAAGAAAGAAAAAAAAGAAAAAAGTAGGATTTTTGTTTGTGGTAAAGAAACCAATATACCTTTCCAGAAACACTTTCCCACTTACTTAGGGTAATCCACAGGGAACATTGTATCTGGGAAATATGACGCAGCATTAGGGCAAAATTGAGGGGGAAAAAAATCTGAGATTTTGAGAATAAAGTCGTAATATTACGAGAAAAAAGTCATAATTTAATGAGAATAAAGTCACACTATTTCAAGAAAAAAAAGTCGGAATATTACAAAAATAAAGTCGTAATATTACGAGAAAAAAATGGTATTTTAATGAGAATAAAGTCATACTATTTCAAGAAAAAAAGAGACTAAAGTCATAACAAGATGCTCCACATTCCTCATTTTCACACAGGCAGCACGCTGCTCTATTTCCCCTCTAAAATAACACACAACATTACTACTTTATAATATTATGACTTTATTCTCATAATATTATGACTTTATTCTCAAAATCTCAGATTTTTTTTCCCCTCAATGTGGCCCTAATACTCCGTCGTAGGGAAGAACTAAAATATGATTTGACAATTTTAATACATTTAAATGAAAAACAATCTATTCTTTTTAATAAAAAAGAATAAAAATAAACCTAAACCTCAGCCACATTTCTCATTTTTAAGTGCAAAGTTTTTTTATCCTTTAAGAATTTCAAGATAAGGACATATCTTACAAGATGATTGCATAGATGCTATTGAATCAATCATTAAATCGATATATCGTTCCAGATCGATGGATCATTACACCCCTAGTATACAGTACGTTATGATATTACCCACCTGTACTCTTTTGTATTACTGATTTGTGTTGCCATGCTACTGTAGGTTTATTAACATCCTTGTTCTCATATCAGGAGAGCCATCGATGGACTGTGACAGCCCAGATTTTGTACCTTCTGTATTTAACCATAACGTGCAGAAGAAGACCGCATGTGGAACTGAACGGTTGGTGCTCTGTCAGACGGCATTTAATCACATTCTTCTTCTTGTTTGTTTGGTTTACTCTATGTTGATATTGTGTTATCTCAGGCTCACACTTGTTATTTATGAGCTCACACAGATTACTGAAAGGTAATTTTTCCTGCATTTCTGCGATTCACAGGAAGGAGAAACCAGAAGGAGGCAGGAAGAGGAAGCGTTCTGGAGACACTGAAGCCGTTCAGACCTCATCCTTTGAGTTTACTACAAGTATGCAGAGCTATAACAGAGAAATACCATATTTATGTTTATATATATTACTGGTTGTAAAAGCTCATGGCTTGTTTGTTCTCGTTGATGTGTAGCAGACGAGTGTGACCTGGTGCCACGGAAACAGATGGACGCGCTCATCCTGCAATACAACCAGCTATTTAATAAGTACGAAGCTCTGAAACAAGAACTGAAGGAAACACAGGAAGAAAACGGACGACTGAAGCAGCAACGACAGAGAGCAACGTTTGGGTTTCATTCTATTAAGGATGAAGACTCCAGAGTTCACTTCTATACAGGACTGCTGTCTTTGCAAGTGTTCACTTGGCTGTTAAATAGTATTAAAGGAAGTGCTGTTGTTCTGAGGGACGAGCTGAGCTGGGAAGACCACCTGCTTCTGGTTCTCATGAAGGTCAAACACGGATTCACTAACAGATACATCGCCGACAAATTTGGAGTGTCGTTCTTCGCTGCTTCAAAGATCCTCAGAGAGTGGATACCCGTGTTGTCTTCTATACTGCGTCCTCTTATGATCTGGCCCAGCAGGGAAACAGCTAGAGCCAGTCTGCCAAAGTGTTTTAAACCCAAGTATCTGGACTGTCGGTGTGTCGTCGACTGTACTGAAATCCTGATAGAGAGAACCTCAAACCTAACAGCACGAGCTGAAACCTGGTCGCGTCACAAAAACCAAAACATTATGAAGTATCTAATCGGGATAACACCGGCAGGGGCGGTTTGCTTCCTATCGGACGGGTTTGGAGGCCGTGTCTCCGACAAGATGGTGGCATCAGAGTCGGGCTTTTTAGGAAAGCTTGAACACGGCGACGTGGTTCTCGCCGACAGGAGGTTTCTCCTGAGAGAAGAATTGTCGAGTGTCGGAGCAACATTAAAGATCCCGCGCTTGACTAAAGAAAAGTCTCACGTGCGCGGCGGCTCCTGTCGGCCGGCGAGAGTCCGCGTTCGCGTGGAGCGAGTGATCGGCCGCTTTAAAACCTTTCAGATACTCAACACTGTGATCCCCCTCAGCCAGATAGACCTCCTGGATGACATCGTCACACTGTGTGCAGGTCTCACCCACATTAAGGCCTGTATTCCAGTGATTGTAAAAGAAGAAATGGAGGACACGTGATCAATATTGACGGGAAGACACAAGGAGAAGACTCTTCTCAGGACAGTTCTGGACACTTTTCTCTGTGTACAGAGCTGCATGTTTGTGTTCATTGCATGCATGGCTGCAACTGACCTTTATTTTCATTGTCAATTAACTTATTATTTTCTCGATAAATCAATTGTTTTGTCCACAACTAAAATATAGTCAGTTTACTGTCATAGAGGAGGAAAGAAACCAGAAAATATTCACATTTAAGAAGCTGGAATCAGAATTTAGACTTTTCTTTCTTAAAAAAATACTCTAACCGATTAATCGATTATCAAAATAGTTGACGACTAATTGATTAATCGTTGCAGCTCTAGTGCAATATCTTTTCACAGGTATTTTGCTCTTTGCCTTTTGTTGTTCAATACATCCTTTTCCTGCACATTTACGCTGGACTGACATTTATGTTTGTATTAGATTAGATTTCCTTTATTGTCATTGTACAACGAAATTGAGTTTGCAACTCCCCATCACGTACACGACGCATTAAAAGACAGTCTTATAAATATAAGGTACTATACGAGCGACAGCTATAAGGTTAGTGACCAGTGTCGTATATGCAAACTGTCTTAAAGGGCAGTAAAAAATAAGTAGACAATCAAAAACAATATAAAAGACAATGATTATAAAAATAATTAAATACACAATCAATACATAGAGTCAGTCCGCATGTGTAATATCATTAAACAAATGATGCAGTTAAAGGTTAGAAAGTAAAGTTGGATAAAGATGGTTCTATGGACAAGATAATAATAACATCATGACTGATAACTTTAAAATGATGCCAAATATGTTTTTGTTTGTTTGTTTATTTTCAGTCCTCAGTATTTCTGTCATATGAAACCAAATGTATTCTTATTATTATTATCAAGTAGTGGTCATCACAGTAAATCATTTGGGGAATCTAAAAACGTGTTTCCAGCAGTCAGGAGACCTGATCATCAGCCAAAGGGAGAACTTTTGCATATCAGGCAGGTCTTTGATGAAGGAGATGATCCGTAACTTAACATGTGACTATAACTGAAAATCATTCAGAGCTCACATCATGTGAAACAGTAAAGGTGACATTCACATTTATAGTAAATGAAAAACAAAACGTGTAAAGTTCAGTGTAACCAACAGATATAAACATACAAACACATAAATACCATTCTGATGTCTGATCAAGAAGACAGCGTATTATTAGCCACAACATTCTTTATTTGATGAAGTGCAACAACCAACAACAACAACACAAACCAACATCTTAGTTCCTGGTCATCATCTTAGTTCCTGGTCATCATCTTAGTTCCTGGTCATCATCTTAGTTCCTGGTCATCACCTGGAAAAAAACATAAAGAGAATATTTAATATAATACTCCACTAGAGGGCGCTACAGCACCTGGGCTACTTCTCATTGCCACTTTACTCTTTAGAGTAACTGAAATAGAGATGATAATTACTGTGGTATTCCATAATTTGTATAATTTCGAGAAAATTATTTGAATTTGGCAGAAACTAGGAATGCAAAGAGGTTTTTGAATAGAACAATTTCTCAGATATTTAACATCCAGAGCCATGTAATAAGCACACCAAAGGTCTGTAGTTTAAAGTGGAAATCTCAAAGTTTTTAACTTAAATAAACATCTGTTAAATCACTATCTATCATAACACACAGGCCCACTGATGAAAGTACTGCAATATTCAGATATTTGCAGTATTACAAAATGCTGGTTTACCGTTTTTCTCCGTTGTATACACACTAAAAAATCAAACTCTGCACACAGTTCTGAAAATGTGAAGCTCATGTAACAACAAAAAGACTCCAGACTGCTGAACTCTGAGCACAACTTCATTATTTTCACTCAAAAAGAAATTCTAAATCAACCAGGACTAAAATCTCAATAAGGTCTTTCTGCTTTTTGATCTGTCCTTAAAGCCGGTAAACAGTGAGTGTCTCTTTTACTGCTGTCTGCTCAAACTCAAACTGTGTCTCGTCAGTGCATCATGAGAACTTTTTGATTCATGTTTTCCTATCCGGTGCTTTTGTTACTCACGGTGTTGATCCAGGAGATGTAGGCGCTGACCCTGGTGAAGACGGAGGGCTTCTTGGGGTAGTTGCAGCCCATGCTGGAGCCGAAGCTCACCACGCCGTGGACGTCCCAGGAGCCATCGGGGTTCTGACAGTTCAGGGGACCGCCGGAGTCTCCCTGAAGGGGAACGGGGACAAATGGGATATTTGACAAATTCACAGAAGATGTTTTTTTTTAAAATTAAATGTATAGATGTGCTTTGAGTGTGAGGCTGGGATTTAGTCTTACAGTGAATGACATGAGTTTGTCAAATTAAAAGGAATCAGACTCACGTTGCAGCTAGCCAGGTCTCCGGCTCCTCCGGCACAGATCATGTTGCTGGTGACCAGGCTGCCCCACCAGTCAGACCGGGTGCAGGTGGGGTGGCCGACCACGGGGAGGAGGGCCTGCTGCAGGATGTCGGCGAGAGGACCTCCAGCTGTAGGAGAGAACACGGCATTCAGATTCAGAGATTCAGTCTATTCCAAAACTAGGTTCACTAGGTCCAGTTTCCATTCAGAAGTGGATGAAAAACAAGTTTCTTAATGATCAGAAAGGATCAACAGAGAGTATACATCCTGTCTGTTTGTATGAGCTTGTATTAAATGTTTCTATCTAATCAACACAGAGAACTTTGACTTCCATTTCACCGTTCATGGTGAGGAAAGAAGTGTAATTAAAGGAAAAAGTGTTCAAATTCAACTCAAATGTATCTTAAAACTGAGAGAAGAAGGTGGAAACAACTTTGAAATTAAAGATATGGGAGCACATTAATGTCACCAGCCATGTTTGAGTGTTGTGTGTGTTGATAGTAGAGGCGTACTCACTCCAGAGACGACCCCAGCCGGTGACGTAGCAGGGAGCATTGTGAGGCAGGATGTCTCCAGAGTTGGGAAGACAGGCAGCCATGATGCTGTCGGTGAAAGTGACGGGAGTCTGCAGCTTGATCAGGGCGATGTCGTTACTAGAGCACCACATTTAGAAAAGAGGATGTTAATGAGCATTAGTAGCATGGGCAGAACACGCTTAACAAAATATAATCACAGCCACATGATAATATATAAGATGGAGGGAAATGACGGAGCCCACCGGATCCTGTAAGAGTCCCAGTTCTCGTGGACGACGATCTTGCTGGGGCTGACGGCCATGGAGCCGGCCTCGTTGTTGGTCTCCAGGTTGTGTTTTCCCAGGAGGACTCTGTAGGTGCGACTGCTGCTCAGACACATAAAAAAAAAACATAGAAACAAGAGTCAGAGTTGTTTTGATCTGAGATCTATTCAACAACACCAACTTACTGATAACAAGTACCAAAACATTACATTATAATACTATAGGACGACTGCTGCCAACATACAGTGTCCATTTAACTCTGAACACGAGGACAGTGTAAACTAAAGTGGTATTACCAATTATTAATATTCTGATTTCTATAACATAGCCTGTTCTTAAATGATTTCATGGAATAAAAGTAGGATTACTAACAATCAGTGCCCACGGCTCATCAAGGCCTTCTTCCTTTTAAAGGGATAGTTCAGGTGTTTCTCAGGGGGGTTGTATGTAACGCTTATCCATAGTCAGTGTATCACTACAGTAGATGACGGTCGGCACGACCCCGGTTTGGAGAAGCAGACAGGAGTACCGACATGAAAGCAAAGCAATGTAACAAAATGTATTTTAGCCACCTAAAAAAAATCAATATCAGATTAAGTGTTCCACTATATTTAGAATATTTTCACCACTTTTTCTCGCCATCAGACATCCTTTTCCGACGGGGAACTGAAGACGTATCAATCTATGCATTGCATAACATTTTATTGCTGATCATTATTATCTCTTTTGTTCTATTTTATTTTATTACAATTTTATTATTTGAATACAATCTGTTTATTTTATGTTTCATATTTTTTTTAATTTATTTGTATTTTTAGTTTGCTGTATTTTATTTATCTTTTATTATCTTAAATACCCGTCTCTTATTGCTTTCTTATTCAATGAACTTTTATATATTGTTGTTTTGGTGCATTAGTCTCTAAATCTATTTCAAACACATTTTTGTCAATCGTCTGTCCAGCACTTTGAATTGCATTTGACTTGTTTGAAAGGTGCTATATAAATAAAGTTGGATTGATTGATTGATTGATTGATTGATTGATTGATTGATTGATTGATAAGCTGTTGCCAAAGCAACCAGACTCCATTTAAAAAACCTGTAATTTTACCTAAAATTAGTTTTTTTCCAACGGAGTCTGGTTGCTTTGGGAACAGCATAGACAACGACTTCAGTTCCCTGTCAGAAACATAAAATATAAAGCTGTCTCACTGGCAAAAATATTGTAAATATAGCGTACAGTTTAACGGATATTGATTTTTTTTAGGTGGCTAAAATGTGTTTTGCTGCCGGCCCTGTCCACAGCAGTACATCGCTTTACTCCTGTGTGGTAACTCCTGTCTGTTTCTCTAAACTGGGGTTCTGCAGACCATCATCTACTGAAGGTAATACACTAATTATGAATAAGTACCTCATACAACCCCACTGCAAAACACCCGAACTATCCCTTTAAAGATTAAACTGCATTGTTACAACCAACTCTGTGAGTCTTACATATCAGACTGCTAGAGTAAAGTATACACACTTCCTCCGTCCTGCCTCTACCACCCTATCTATCCTGAGCCTGCTCTCTTTGTCCTCCTGTACCTTCTTGATTTAAGGTTTCTTTTAACGTGTTAAACCCACCCGATGCAGTGAGCGGCAGTAAGGACCCACTGGTTGGAGATCAGGGTGCCACCGCAGGTGTGGTAGAAGTTGCTGCCACTCTTGTACTGCAGAGACACCTGAGGAGAACAAACAACGACGTGTTTTAGGACTTTAGGAAACGGACAGAAGACAGAGAATTTAAAAAGAGAAGCGTTAAAGGGGCCATACCTGCCAGGGCCAGCTGTTCTCACGCACATCATCTCCACCAACCACCCTGGTGACGATGGGAGGGTAGGTGGGCAGGCCGCACCCGTAGGCTGAGGAACAACAGGACACAATGTAGTGATTAGTTATTCTTTTTAGCAGAAAGGACAAAATATGAATCTGTTAAACTCAATGCTTCATATCAAATGTTGACAGTCGTATATGAAGCAACACATTTAATTGCCTGGTCAGAGTAGTATCAGAGCTTACCACCAGCGACAAACAAAGCCAAGATCACGAACATCATAGTGACGGTCTTCTGTAGGAGTTCAGAGGGACGTGCTCGTCCTTTTATACGCACTTCAACACACCTGCTGTTTAAAGACCTAAAAGGTGTTGCTCAACGTTTTCTCTCAGAGCAGCCAGGGAAAGTTGATGGGGGGAAAAATAAATCAACCTTGGAGATAAGTAACCACAGATATCCCCAAATACACCTTATCTGCCCAACGCAACCTCTGTGTGAACCTCACAGGTGTCTCACTGTGACCTGAGGTGGTCGGGTAACTTTAACTTTAAATAACAGACCATGTTCACGCTCTGTATGCTGATACACTCATTCAGTCTATCTGTGTTGTTCTATCAAAGAAAATAAAAGCGCCGTCTTGTTTTTATACGTGAATATACTCAATGCATGAAATTAAAATGTAAGTTGCCAGGCTTAGAAGTCAGCTTATGGTCTGGGCAACAGAAATTCTGTTTTAAATATATCTTACTGTACATGTTTGCATATATAACAATATTATAATAATAATAAACTTTATTTGTATAGCACTTTTATTAATGTTACAAAGTGCTTCAATGCAAAAAATATAATAAAGCAATAATAATAAAATACAATATAAATAAATTGCAATAAAATAAAAGTCACAGAGATAAAAGTTTTTTTTTTAAATATATATATAGATAATAGATTTAACAATGTCAGTGTGCACTTTTAATCCCACATCAGTGTTTTTTTAATGTTATTATAAAAGGTTTAGACACATAAAACACTTGCAACTGCAAATAATAAAACATGATTGTTTTGTTAATATAATTATTATAATTAAGTATAATTTTATTGATATATAGTTAATATTTTAGCAAGGTTGGAAATCAATATTTGTAAATAATGTAATGTATTATTTGTAGTGTGATAAAGTTGTATTTTACTGTAATATTTTATAAACAGTACAAAAGCATAAAAATATTAATTTTTTGCAGCGCTCCAACTTGTTTTCTGAAAAGAAAAAAAAATAATAGATCAAATGCTGACATTTAAAATCACATATTTTGTCAAAAGTTAGTGGATCAATGCAGATGAATACAGCTGTTTCCTCCTCTATATTTAAGAGAAGATATTGCAACCAAACCTCATGAACAGACCTGATTTTATGTAGATATATGCAAGTATTACACGTACTAATGCAGTAAGTACTTCAGCTGCTGGAGGAGGCACTCTGTTTCTTTGTAAGAGGGAGGGCTACAGTATATTTGATATGGAGTAAGGCTCTTTGTGTCAAATCCAACTCTTAAATGATAAAACCTAAAAAGAAAACCTATCATTCCACCGACTCGTTCAACAAACAAGTTTAAAATTATACACGACTGCAGGACACTTTGGCCTTGGCCTCGTACTCCTGGTCATTTTGATGTCCACTTAGCTCCACCCCGGTATTTAGATCTGTCAAAGGGAACTTTTCCAGGAATTTGATCCAGTTCTTTGTAGGTTACATAACGTCATGAAAAGGTGTATAAATAAGTCGGATGTTTCACTGCAACCTGTGGAGATACAGACATGATGAAGTTTGTGCTTTTTGCTCTCTTTGTTGCCGGCGGTAAGGCTCGTTCTCATCGGTCACAGACTATTTCAGCTTTCTCTACAAACTGAACATAGATTAACAGTTTCTGCGTTTTGTGTTTGTCGTTTCAGCCTACGGGTGCGGCCTGCCCACCTTCCCCCCCGTGGTGAGCAGGGTGGTTGGAGGAGAGGACGTCAGGCCTAACAGCTGGCCCTGGCAGGTAAAACAAGATACCAACGGTTTGAAAAATACTTATTTTAGATTGCAGATTTCATGAGAGTACAGCAAATTATAGGCTTATAGTTAAAATATACTTTACTTAAATTTTTGTTTAATCAATTTATCAATTTAATTTTAATTATTTGTATTATTTTTTATTTTATTTTACGCTTGTTTTCTGTATGTGGGGTTGGTATGTTTGTGAGTCTGTCTTTTTTGTTTGTGATGAAAATTGAAAAATAAATTGAAAAAAAATATAATATAATATTACTCACAATATTAAGCAATATTGAATTTTGAGAAAGGCAAGTCAAGCTTATATGTACGGCATCTTTCAAACACAGACAACTCACAGGGCTTTACAAGGCAAAGAAATGCATTAGAACAATGTTTAAAGGACAAAAAAAGGGAAATCAATTCATTAAAATTAGGGATGTCGTGATATACCGGTATTGACAATAACCATGATTTTCAAAAATGAAATATTGATATTGTGCCAATAATACACACATGATAATATCATGTAAATAAATCACCTCACTTGTATTTTGGATGTATTTAATTTGCCAAAAAAGAGACAAAATAAAGAAATTTGTATTTTACTTTATATAACTTTTTCTTTATTTATTTGTTTATTATGTATTATTATTATTATTATTGTATCATGATAATATCGTTATCGCAAGTTCTTTTGGCCACAATAATCCTGTAGTGAAAATGTTATGTTGTGACAGCCCTAATTAAAATGTAATAAAATTCGATAAATAATATGAGATAAAAATCAAAGAAACATAACAGAAATGTATGATGGTGATTTATGATGGGGTCTTAACATCAGCAGTTAAAGACCTTATTTTTATAGACAAAAACATTTTTAGGCCAGAAAAATAATAGACCAGAAATAAAGTTATAATAAAGTGCAGTAGAGAAAATAATCAGTCAAAAGAAAATAAAATTCATAATTAATATTTGGAATGGGCTTAAGTCAGGGTGCATTTAGTAGTAAACAATAAGTCTTATAATAAAACGTATAGAAGGTTGATTGTGTTCTCGTGTGTGTTTTAGATTTCCCTGCAGTACAACCGACAGGGCGAGTGGAGACACACCTGTGGAGGTACTCTGATCTCTGACCAGTGGGTCCTCACCGCTGCTCACTGCATCAGGTACGACGCTCGCAGGAGGTTTTATCAGGGTCACCAAATTAACTCACAGAATTACTTCTGTAGTCTTTTATTTAACATTTATATCTGCAGTACACCTTGGAGCCACACGAAGGAGCCTGAATGTTCGTATTGCTCTGATCGTTGTAGCCTCTTTATAACATTGAATCTAATATGAAAGGCTAGCGTACATTCAATTCGATTTAACTAAGTTTTAGCCTTCTAACTCCACCTAAATGTATATATTTGGTCTCATTTATAACGTATTTACCATGTGTATATGTTTTCAATAAACAAAGTTGTGATTTATGAAACGTATATCTGCTCTGAGGTGATGCGGAAATGGCGGTAAAAATGGTCAGGAATGTTCATTTAAGCACAAAAGCAGTTAATTATGTTGGACACTTGTTCAGCAGACTGAAAGCTGATGGGTGAATTATTAGGAGGACCATATTTCCATACAGAACCCATCAAAACATGGTGTGTATTTGTATTCTTCTCTCTGTCGACTTGCAGCAGCGGCCGGGAGTACAGAGTGGCCATGGGGAAACACAACCTGATAGAGACAGAGGCGGGTGCCTTGTTCATGGCCACCGCTAACATCGTCGTGCACGAGAAGTGGAACCCCTTCTTCATCCGGTAAAAAAAAAAAAAAAGACTTCTCACGACAAAGGATTTGGCTCTGAATGAGACTCATTTCAGTTTGAATCTAAACGTGTGTTTCCTGTCCAGTAACGACATCGCCCTGATCAAGCTGGAGACCCCCGTCACCTTCTCTGACAGCATCATGGCTGCTTGTCTCCCTGCTGCTGGCTTCATCCTCCCCCACAACGAGCCCTGCTACGTCACTGGCTGGGGTCGCATCTCCAGTGAGTAACCGATGATCTCCTGCCTCTCTCTGAGACGAACTCTGTTTCATTTAACTGATCACTTCAAATATCATCAGATAATAGCTCTGGTGGTGGGAAATAACCTGGTGAGCATCCTTCACGACGTCAAGTCACATTTTCACTTAACGAAGGTAGTAGCTTTAAGCCCAACCAGGATGTTGTTTTCCTAAACCTAACTAAGTGGTTTTGTTGCCTAAACTTACGCAAGTATTTTCACTTAATTCACAACGCTAATTGTTTACTGCGACCAAAATATGACGCCGAGTGGCACGACATCATATCTCAAACACAAACTAACTAAGAAAACGTTATTTAATGCAGTTTTAATAAAATACGAAACTAACAGTTTCTTCGTATTTAGGTTAGTATTAGTATTTGAGCTTTTAATTTATATTCTACCTATACTTAGGGTGCATGTACTGTACTACAAAAGTAAAGTTGTCTCTAAGTTAATTAGGTGGTGGTCTATTATTCTGAAGTGTTTCCCTCAAAGCCGCAATCTGATGAACCATCTGTCTGGTCAAAGTTTCTCACCTTGTCATTTTCCTGAGCTGAAGCTGATCTAGTACGTCTCTGCTCCTCACAGCCGGAGGTCCCATTGCTGACATCCTGCAGCAGGCCCTCCTGCCCGTGGTGGACCACGCCACCTGCACCAAGCCTGACTGGTGGGGTTCTCAGGTGAAGGACACCATGGTCTGTGCCGGCGGAGACGGAGTCGTGTCTGGCTGCAACGTGAGTCTAAAAATGACACAAAATGACACATCATACTGTAGCACCGATGCTTTCTGATAGAAGGAAACTGGACACAACCTTTAAGTCCGTCATGTTTTAAAGAGGATCATTCTCTGGTCACGTTTTTATTTCTGTACTTACTGTGGAGAAAAGGGCCCATATATATATTTCAATATTAATTTTACATAACATGTCCCACATTATATAAGCAATGTAACAAAGTAAAGCTGAAACAATTAATCAATCAGCAGAAAATTAAATCAGTTGGTCATTGATCATTGATTGTTTAAGTCATTTCACTGGTTGCAGCTTCTCAAATTTTAATATTGGCTTTTTTTAAAACTCCTCTATGATGTTAAACTAAAAATCTTTTGGTTTTTGGATGACTGGTTGTGTTACGATTTCAGTAATGAGAGAGTAGGACCCAAATGAAAGACACCACGTACAATAAACAAAAGCTGGTAGCAAAAAAGGGAAAAATACCAAAAACTAAACTGAGGACAAACCGGAGTGACACGAGGAACAACGAGGAACAATGAGGAGCATGAGGAACACCAGTCAAGTCAAGTTTGGTGGAAAACAAGTTGGAAAAAGACAAAGGCAGGAAGTAAATGTAAAATATGACACGAGGGAAGAATAACTTTTAAAATAAAACAGGAAACAAACTACAACCAAAACCCAGGACCATGAGAGGCTTCTTTTGGGGAAACTGTGATTGGGTTTTTTTATGACAAATTATGGATCGAACGGTTAATAGAGAAAATCTACACGTCTAAAGTGTTACACAGTAGGCACTCTGTCTATTTACATTTTCTGAGATTCTTTCTCTGATCCTGTACACTATTCCCCCCCAAACAAATCTGAAAACTGCCTCTCCTAAAATGCCTTTTTTGTGAACAACATTCAGTATTTCAGAGTGTCAGTTAAAAGGTCTGAATAAAATGTAAAGTAAGGTCTGTAAGGTATCATAAATAATGTTTGATGTAAAGAGTCACTGGGTGTCTTTCATTGACAACAAGTTACTGTTACTTGTGGGGATTTGCATCACATGTTTCCTCTCACATGACTCAGGGAGACTCCGGCGGCCCTCTGAACTGCCAGAAGACCGACGGCGCCTGGGAGGTTCACGGCATCGTCAGCTTCGGCTCCGGGCTCAGCTGCAACTTCCCCAAGAAGCCCACCGTCTTCACCAGAGTCACCTCCTACATCGACTGGATCAGCTCCGTAAGCTCCTCAGCCTCTCGCTCTAACGGCAATTAAAAAGACTATCCCATGTGCTACTGCTGCACTGAATCTAACATGTTTCTATCATCTCTTCCACAGACAATGGTGGCCTACTGAGAGGACAGGCTTTGGGGATAACAGCCACTATGAGCACATATCAAATAAATAAACTATAAATGACATCAAATGTGTCTTCTTTTGTTTTTTCATCTTTCCCAAAAATATGAAAAATAACTGATCAAAAGCCTGAGGAGTCAGCCGGGATATTAAATTACTTGATGAAAATGACCCAATGTTCCCCGATATGGGAAAATCCTGTCACCAGCCACATGCTGTGTTCTCAGTCTCCACCACTTGTTTGACTTTCTGCATGTGTCAGCCAGGTTTCCCAGGACAGCCTATACGTACACTGGTGGTTAGAAGTCGCTAACATGCAGTATAAATACAAGCCTGTTCTTAACACAAGATTTAGACAAACACTGCTACACTACTCTACAGTCATGAGGACGCTGCTGCTTCTCGCTTTTGTGGTAGCTAGCGGTAAGTTTCAATCTTCTCACACTAATTACTTAAAGCTCATTTGCTGTAGTATAATCCAGATATAATAGTCCCTTATTAGTCTGTTTAAAGAGCACTAATAATCATATTCTATTTTGAAGAAAGATGAATTGTTCAAGTGTCGCTGAACTTCTGAAATCACCTACTTTTTTATGTTGAGTCTGGTGTTAAAATCTCCATATATGTTACTAACCTCGTCCAGCCTGTGGATGTGGCCTTCCCGCCGTCCCTCCTGTGCTGAGCAGGGTGGTGGCAGGAGAGGACGTCAGGCCTCACAGCTGGCCCTGGCAGGTAACGTCTGCTCCTAAACACCTTCACTCTGACAACCGAAGAACAGCATCAACACCACGTCTTCATTTCACCACCACAGATCAAAACAACTAGTTTTCACATTAACTTAGGCCTGTCAACGATAACTACTGTTGTTGGACGATATATTGGGCGTCATGCAGGCAGCGATATACAAACTCATCTTCGTTTTATTTCTTTAGGATATTTTTGTATTTTTTTCACATGCCATTTCTAATGTCTGAATATTCTGTGAGTGTAAATAAACACCCAAACAAATCCAAATCTTGACAGGTGACATACACCGATCAGCCATAACATTCAGACCACTGACAGGTGAAGGGAATAACATGGATTATCTGGTTACCATGGCACCTGGCAGTGGGGGGGGGGAAGGTATATTAGACAGCAAGTGAACATGTTTAACTTTGAACTTTGTGTTGGAAGCAGAACAAATGGGCCAGCGTAAGGATGTGAGTGACTTTGACAACAAGGGCCAGATAGTGCTGGCTAGACGACTGGGTCAGAGCATCTCCAGAACTGCAGCTCTTGTGGGATGTTCCCGGTCTGCAGTGGTCAGGACCTACCAAAAGTGGTCCAAGGAAGGAGAACCGGTGAACCGGAGACAGGGTCAGACCCGAGGCTCATTGATGCACGTGGGGAGCGAAGGCTGGCCCGTGTTGTCTGATCCAATAGAAGAGCTACTGGAGCTCAGACTGCTGAAACAGTTAATGCTGGTTCTGATAGAAAGGAGTCAGAACACACAGTGAGGAGCAGTTTGTTGTGTACGGGGCTGTGTAGCCGCAGACCGGTCAGGGTGCCCATGCTGACCTAATGTTATGGCTGATCGGTGTATACATTTTACTAATGTTGAATAATGATAATGATTTCTCCTCTGGAGCAGACATGGAGAGGTGAGAGTCTAAATGGATTTGTAGCCTGTAGTAGTGAAACTGTAATGTGTAGTTTAATGCACTCACCCCGTCCTCTTTCTGCTCAGATCTCCCTGCAGTCACACAGCAGTGGGCGCTGGAGGCACGTCTGTGGAGGCACCCTCATCTCCTCTGACTGGGTCCTCACTGCTGCTCACTGCATCAAGTATGTTTGACTCCACCCTAGAGGAAGGTTGGCAGTATAATCACAATTACAATACAGCATGTTGTTTATGAAAGGCTCACAATGAGGGAAGGTTTTTCTTTATGGTCACATATTACTGGTCGCACTAGGAATTAGAAACTAAATTGTTAAATTGATGATCCGTGACAGAATAATGTAATTAAAAAATGTCCCTTCTGTTCATCATTGACTTAGTGACTCAATCTGCCCAGTTCATGAAAGCATTCATACGCCAAACCAAAGGTCTGTGCCAGGAAATACTCTTCTACCTAACAGGAAACGTTGCTTTTATGTGGCTGTGCAGAAGAACAGGGGAGTTCTTTCAGAAATAACAGCAATCACCGCCATGCCTGAATAGAGAAAGAAAAGAGCGGTATGTAGAAGAAGAGAAGTTCAAGAAGTAGGAGATCTCAAAGGTTACCCCTCTAAAGCCAGCTAAAAACAGCCTGGTCTCCTGAGCAACCCTCAACACGACTACTAAGCATTTGCAATCCCCCGTCAGCTTAAACACAGTTTTGTACACACACAGGCAGGAAAAGTCAATACTACTGTCTAAACCTCCGTGTCATCCTCCGTCCCACAGTGACCGCTACGACTACAGAGTGGAGCTGGGTAAACACAGCCTGAAGACGATCGAGGAGGGCTCGATAGCTCTGAGGGCGGCCACAATCATCACTCATGAGGACTACAACACCTTACTCAGCCGGTAAGAGCCGCCCACACACACTGCTCAATAATACCACCTCATAAGTGGAAGGGCAGAGCGTGATCAGCAGGCCGCTGTGTGTGTCGTATCAGTACAGGCGCTTGATGCAGCAGAAACATTAATACAGAATTTTGTTTGTCATTACTTCTTAAATGTATTGATTTGTCTTTTGCAGTAACGACATCGCCCTGATCAAGCTGTCTTCCCCCGTCACTTTCACCGACGCAATCATGCCCGCCTGCGTCCCAGAGCGCGGCGTCGTCCTGCCCCACGGCGCTCCCTGCTACGTCACCGGCTGGGGTCGGCTCTCCAGTGAGTGAATGAACCGCTGCAGAATGAATCGCTGTGGATCTGCATTATAAATTTCCACCCCGGACTTACTGAATGTCTACTTAGTGGTGTCTAGTCAGCGTCTGGGCAGCTGTCACTCACATTTAGGTCAAATATTGAAGTCAAAGCCAAGAATATTTCTTAACTGGTCAGAAAAATGTGACATATATCCATCAGCCTGCTGAAAAAGCTGAGACCTGACCATACCTCGGGTAGGGATTCATGTCCTACTGCAGCTACCGGTTCAATCTATGATCACATTTTGATAGAAGTGGTATGTCAACAAAACAACTAGTTACCGCCTTGCGGTTATATGCCGCCGACCGGTCAAGTTGCAGTTTACATCCACGTCTGTCCAAAACGTCATCACTTCATCATTTTATATGATAGATTTATATGAATTCTTGAGTTATGGCCAAAAGTATGTTTTGTGAGGTCACAGTGACCTTTGACCATCATCCATCATCCTTGAGTCAAAGTGGATGTTTGTGCCAAATTTGAAGAAATTCAGGCGTTTCTGAGATAACGCGTTTACGAGAATGGGATGGACGGACGACCTGAAAACATAATGCCTTATAATGCACAGAGGAATAATAATAAAAAAAAGTTGTAAGAGGAAATACATAAAAAAAAAAAGTCTGGGAGGAGATACGATGCATCCATCCTGTTAATACGATAGCTTTAGTTTGAAGGAACACGCTACGCTGCTGCACTTTCTCACTGGACTCAGGTGATAGTTTGGACTTTCACAGCCAGGATGAATCTCGTTTTTAAAATGTGAATCTCATAGTTCACTCAGGTTGGTTTGATGTGCCAAGCTTTTAATTAGACTTAATAATACGACTTGATTTGGCTCTGCTTTCTGCCTTTGGCACAGATGGAGTAAAATCCTATAGAAACCATTTTTACAGCCTTTTTATCAGTCAAACGTAGAATAGAGTTTAGCTCTTCCAGTTCCCTCGTCTGGAAGTCAGTGGATCTTTAGTTAGATGATTGAAATAAGGTCTATGGTTAACACAAGCTGAAGAGATTTTAACGTTTTGTTCTATGATATAAAATACATCAATAAATACCCCACTCGTTTATTTTGAAGCTCTAAGTCTTAAGAAAGTTGGTTGTTAACAAGTGGTTAAATGAGACTACTAAACGTCATCACGCCGACTCGTCCTCCTTCACAGCTTCATTGTTTATACTCGCGTTCATGCGACCGTGGTGTAGTTTGTTTATACATTATATATATACTATATATTATATAGTTATTCGTTTATAGCCTAACGTTAGCTTTTTACTTCTGGCGATTGCATTCACACTTCAAAGATCATAAAAGTGGTTGGTGTTCATTTGTGGAGATTATCTTGCTGAACAAAACGTGTCAGTATCATTAATGTGTGTTTGCCACAGAGTTTATTTTCTGCAATAATCCAAAACCCAATGGAACAATCCCATTGGCTTTCTGTGGAGGGAACCAGGGCGATGCTAACTTCCTGGTTGGCCTACAAACATACGTCATCCCTGCAGCCCTCTATAGACTCTATAGACGTGTGTGACTGTCTTGTGAGCTAACGTTTTTTTACTAGAATTTGAATTTTTTGCCCCATTGGACTGTTTAAAGAGGACCTATTGTGCTTTTTCCCTTTCCTTTAGTGAGTTCTATAGTTTTTTTGTGCATGTAAAAGTTCTGCAAAGTTACAAAGCCCAAAGTCGATGCCAGAGGGAGTTCCTCTCCCCCACAGAAACACGGCTCCTGAACCGCCTGAAACGACTTGCTTGAAGTCCTGAGCTCAAACAGAGCGTTTCATTCACAGTGTGACAAGAGGTGCTGCAGCACAGCCAGCATGAGAAAAATAAAGCCTTTTTTGAATATCAAAGCACGTAAACATTTTAACATAAGTATGTACCTAAAAATAAAAACCATAGCTTTAGTTTGAAGGGCCACGCTACGCTGCTAGACGATAGTTTTGACCATCACAGTTTACATTCAACTGACTGGATTTTGCTCTGCATACTGCCTTTAGCAAAGATGTAGTAACATATGATAGAAAGCATGGTGTGCAGCGTCTCATCAGTCAAACATAGAGACATGTGTAGAATTTGAGGGCCTAAAACGACTGCTCAGTTAGAAGTTGCAACAGAGGGGAGTACTAAAGCTATCTGGGAAGTTGTGCTATACAGTACTCCACTATAAATAGCAGTGAGTAAAAACAAGGCAGCTCTCTTGCAGCTAAATGGCTCAAGAGGCATCCCATGTACTGCACTTGGGATGCCATTAGTTTTGGTATTAAATGCAGTCTTCTAACTCCCTGCACACCATCTGTAACAACGCTTATCTCCCTCCAGCACTCCACCTGTCCCCCGGGTGAACCTCCCTCACAGCAAAATGTTTGTTTCTTACCCGAGTTCCGCCTGTTTCTTCCCCCACAGCCAGCGGTCCTGCGGCCGACATCCTGCAGCAGGCTCTCCTGCCGGTGGTTGGCCACGATACCTGCTCACAGCCCGACTGGTGGAGCGTCCTGGCAACGGACAAGATGGTCTGTGCAGGAGGTGACGGCATCACTGCTGGCTGTAACGTGAGTGCACACGAGGAAGGGTGATCTCAAGATGGCAACGGTGGTTTAATGGTCAATTAAAGCAATGAGTTATGTCATCTGTAAAGTTTCCATCCGGCAGAGTATAACAGACTCAAGGAGAGGAAGATTCAAGGGAGGACTTTTACTTTGAAATGATGTAAAAGGAAAACTCAGCATGACTAAGTGATGATGTCTGGTGTCTGTATATAAGCTGCTAGCCAACAGTGTGTGTGTGTGTGCTGACCTGCAGGGAGACTCTGGCGGCCCCCTGAATTGCCAGAACCCCGATGGCTCCTGGGACGTCCACGGCGTGGTGAGCTTCGGTTCTGGTCAGGGCTGCAACGTCCTCCAGAAGCCCACCGTCTTCACACAAGTCAGCTCCTACATCAACTGGATGAACACGGTGAGGAACAGGCTCATTTTGTGATGACTTTGCCAGCATAAACAACGGAACCTGAAGCCAACAAAAGGCTCGGCTTTCAAAAACAGGAAGTGTACTAACTGTGTTTTCTATTGTTTACTCTGCAGGTTATGACCAACTACTGAAGAGGCTATCCCAGTGCTTTTGTCAGCAATAACAACAACTATGATTTATAATGTGCTATCTGATTGTTTTTTAACCACAAAGTAAAAGTAAAATGCTGTTTATCAATACAAACATGGAATGCAGAGCAATTGTTTGTTAATGTAAAGCTAAAGTACACTTAAAGGTCCCATATTTTAAAAAGTGACATTTTCATGTCTTTTATGTTATAAAGCAGGTTTAAGTTCTATATAAATACTGTGAAAGTATTGAAACGCTCAATCCACAGAGAGATACACAGCAGCCCGTATTCAGAAACTGAGCTTTTGAAACAAGCCGTCAGGATTTCTGTCCATTTGTGATGTCACAAATATACAATATTTAGACCATTTCCAAGTTTTAAACATAAACATTCTAAATGGGCCCAGTTTATTTCCTGTTGCAGTGTATGTGAATGACATCAGCAAACAGGAAGTAGACATGGACCCAAGCTGTTGCCTAGCAAATTCCATTGAAATGTACTAAAACGGAGCGTTTCAGACAGAGGGTGAATACAGGTATATTCAAGCAGACAGCATGAGGAAAATAAAGGGTTTTTTAAACATTAAAGCATGTAAACATGTTCTAGTAGAAACCCAAAATACAAGTATGAAACTGAAAATGAGCACGATATGGGACCTTTAAAAACTTGACAACTATATAGCATCCAGATGTTTCTCTCACCTTCAGCTTCCAATACAGTAGCTGCAGTACAGTAACAAAATTTGTAAATATGAATATTAAAATGTTCAGGGGATTATGGCATACGAGTCAAAAATCCATTACTTAAACACTGAGTTAATTTACAAATACTTCCTTTTATTTCTCATAAAACATTCATGAGATAAACCTGTTTTTACTCTTCAGAAAAAAAAAATAATTTTCCACAAACAAATTAGAAATATCATAGAAAAGCACATTTTTCACAGTACATATAAAAGAAATATGGATTTAAGTAATAAAAAGATGCAATAATAAATGAACAAACAAACAAACAGACACACACCTAAGTAAAACAGGAGAAAGTGAAAAGCTAAATCAAAACACTCATTTCATCGATGTAAAACATTTTGACTACATAATAATAAAATCAATGGTGTAGTTAACTGGTCCTTTGCAAATGAGGTACGATGACTAGTCCGCAGTACTAAACATGACAAAATAAAACAGAATAAATACACTGTGTGGCAACTTCCTACTCGGAAAAGCAGACAGAGAAATGTAGACATTGAAATGTGAAACCTGAAGTGACTCAATGTGAGAAATCCTGTCAAAATATAAAATGACCAGCTGACAATGACTGAGTTTTGTATTAACTACACTGAGTTTTACTCAAACAGAGTGTAAACCTGGGTGATGAAGTCACTGATGAAAAGTGCCTTTTGTCACACAAACCAAAAGAGGAAAGCATTTTAGTTGTGCAGCTTCATAAAATGTGTAACGTTTAATCGCATGAAAATAAATCCTTTCATTTGGCTTCATCTGTTTAAATCAAAACAAGTCTAACCTGAGGAGAAAGAGAGAGTTTGATGACAGGTATTGAGAAAACAGCGCATGGCGATAGAAGTCAAATCAGTTCCCTGAACAAGCGTCTATCTTCTCTGTCTCTGCTCATTCTCTGCATACTTCTAAGTGAAATCAGGGCTGCTAGTCGCGCTGTGGTTGGAGGAATGGTGATGAGCAAGCGAGTGAGCAATAGTTGCTGTTGTCACGACGCAGCTGCACAGTCAAAGAGGCTTTCTGTTGGTCATCTTGATTCATACGAGCAACAACAACAGAGACTACACTGCTGCCTTCACAGCTCCACAGTGTTCACCATGGCTGCAGGGGAAAGGCTTTCAACTATTCACAAGCTCCTTCCATTACGCTTCTCTAGCTGCCGTCTGCAAGAGTAAAAGCAACACTGCATTGCAAGAGCGACATTAGAGCTCAGGTTCAGTCATATAATGTCTTTTGAAATGTTTTAGGAAGAGAGCAGCCGTGTTGTTATGAACACAAAGGCACTTTATCTGTGTACGACTGGAGGGCAAGCTCAGTAAGCTGCAGTCAGCGAGCATTAGCACTCCTTCAAGACTCCATGAGATGAGACAGTCAACTTCCAACAAGGTCATTTCTCTTAAAAAAGTAACCTAAAAGTGCTGCACCAGTAAGTATAAATAGACATTTCAGCCATTAGATCCATCACAGAGCCGCCTCCCATCCAAATAGTTTACACTTCTGTATGACTTTGGTCACGTTGTTTGTTTGGTCAACCAACCAACTCTGAAGCTCATTGTTTAGTTGTTTGCACCAGTAGACTGTACGGTTGAGTCTCATGAGATATGCATGTCAACAACACACTGGCTGCCTCGCACCAAGCGGCACAGAGCCAAAGTAAACCAGCTAATGGTTACGAGAGTTTAGCGTTTAGTAGGGCTGGGCAATAAACAATAATAAACTGATATTGTGATATGAGATTTTGGATATCCTAATATTGCATAAGTGTTGTCTTTAGCTGTTTTTTAAGGCTGCATTACAGGAAGTTACAGGAAGTTCTAGCTGTTCTATTATTCATCTTTACCCACAGATCATTATTTATCAAAAATCTCATTGTGTAAATGTTTTGTAAAAGCACCAATAGTCAGCGCTACAATGTCGTCCACATTAATATCCAGGTATTTAGTCAAAAATGTTGTGATGTTTGATTTTCTCCATATCACCCAGCCCCAGCGTTGTTTCTCAGGAGTTGGTGGAATCCAAACCCGAGCTGAAAACCAAACCAAATTTAGACTTACTTTTATCGTTCAGTTAGAAACACGACTCCAACGGCACGCTAATCTGATTCTGTAGCTGTTTGCTAGCTCATTGATAAGCTGACGACATATCAGAGCTGTGTTTTCTGGGAGTTTGTTTTAGCGTCTTTGTGCCCTTTACAGGTCAAAATGCCTTAATACAGCTCTGAGGAAGTAAAGATACTATTTGATGGAGTATTTAATGAAGCAACGAACAGACACTAAACGCAGCATGCCCTGCTCAGTAAAGAAATATCCATAACCTTAAAATCATGAACAGCTGATCAAACTAGCCTCCAGTCCGTTCCACCAGACCACATCCTGCACAGGCTTCTGTCTTTCTAGGGAGAAACATCCAACTTGGGTTTTCTCTTAACATCTGAGTGACTTCTAACTAAGATAAAACAAGTGATCTTATGTTTAGAGCTGCAACGGTTAGTCCATAGATGATCGACTAATCGCCAAAAGTAATTTTTCGTGCAAAAATATCAGAAAATGTAGTTTTCAGCCTCTCAAATATGGAGATTTGCTGCTTTTCTCTGTTTCATATCATATAAAACTGAATATCTGGGTTTTGGACTGACAAAAGAAGACATTTAAAAAAATCACTTTGGGAGTTTGAGAAACTGGGATGGACATGTTTCACTATTTTCTAACATTTGATACACGATTAATCTAGAAAATAATCGTCAGAGAGCTGCAGCCCTAATTAAGTTAGTATCCAACAACTCCATTTCCCATTAGGTTTGGTAGACGGCCTATGGCTGAGAGTCATGGGAGCTGTAGCTGATCAATGCTAACAAAGCTTTGTTTTATCTTGGTTAAAAATAGACGATTCTTAACCCATCTTAGAATATGTAAAGAAAACCACAGTGCCATGTTCCAGCTTTTCAAGGAGGCTGACAAAGAAGAGCAAAAGCTAGAGCTTCAGAAGACAATATAGAAGTGAGAAGGGACTCTGTATGAAACACACAGTAGACTCTCTCTGACACCTGTCAACTAAAGTGTCACTCATTTTCTGCAAAGCTCCAGAGGAACAGGAGAGACGATATTGTTGACAATGAGGGAGAGTTTCTGTTTGGCAAACCACATCAGGTCACGTCAGCTCAGTACATACAAGTCACTCACCACGGAGCCTCCATTTGGTAAACCGCTGGCAGTAGTAATCCAAAGCCTCTCCAGGTGAAACACTGACCAAACAGCAGCTACTTCACACAATGACTGCCCTGCACAAATCACCACTCACTGATGTCCTATGATCTCTGTCAACGTCACCTCCCCTGAACAGTCAGAGCACTTTGGAGTACAGAAACATAATGCATGAACAGAAAATGACCTAAAGGAAAACTGCATTTGGTGTGTGTGTGCTTTTAAATCCAATGTCACAGTGAGGGAGGATCCAGCAACTACGTCCGTCTTTATCTGTCTTTATCTGTCTCAGAAATCCAACATTTAAAAAAAATAAAGGCTCCTCTGTTCTGTGCTTTGGAGTGACGTGGCATGAATGATGAATTAGAACAGACATTGTGTTGTATAAAAACAAAGTGCCACTGTGAATGTTCAGCAAGAAGAGCCATCTTCAAGTCTTTGAGTTTAAAAACACAGATCCAGATCCACAAAAGGTGTCTCACGGAAGATTCCAGGAATTTCAGTAGATTGTTTTAAACATGATCGGCTTGATCTTAAATCGGAGGCACTTTATCCTCGTACTGCGGCGGAGGGGTTAGTGGTTCTATACTGAATCCAGTCGCTGGCTGAGCGTTATCAACGTTTTTCATGTGCAGCTTCTCCGATTTAATCCTGCGGATCTTGATAGGAAGGAGCTTGCGGTTATTTTTCCCAGGTCTGCGAGTTGATGCTGAAGCAGCCGCGGTGGAACCAGGCTGTGGTCCGGTAGGTGTGACCTCTGACCCCTCGTGTTCATACTGTAAGCCATCCACTTGGACGAGGTCATCGTAGGAAGGTAGCTGGGAGGTGCTGGGGCGAGGGTTGCTCTGACGGACAGGGTACTGGCCGCTGCCTACCGCCTCTTCGTAGCTCGGTACAGCGAAGCGCTGGGCTTGTTCCTCAGCACTGCAGACATTTATAGACACACATAGACATGAATGACACACATGAATCATTATGGGAGCTTTCACAAGCCATAGTCAGTTTGGTTAGTCTGAGTCACAGTGAAATTGATACTTTTGGTTGGTCTTCTATTAAGTGTGGTTCGGTTTCACAGTGCACTGAATTAAATGAAGTTGCTGAGGGGCGTGTACGAAGGAGGGAATTTATCATTTTCATCCCAAGAGCTGCCACTTCTAATCAGGGAATCACAGACTTCAAAATATTTCTGTGGAAGTGTTTGAAGTGTTTTCACTTTGACTTGGCACTGATCTGCTGTGCTCGTAAAACGCTTCCCCTCCAGTTTATCTAGAATTACTTTGCAAACGTCACTATTTCTGTGGACTTTATTTAGCACATTCTGCATGTTCTCTCTGACCCAGATGTCAAGCAAACATCAGACTTCTGCAGAAGTCCAGGTCAGTCCTCTCCCACTCATGTTAAACTGTCGTTTACCCGGGTCCATCTCAACAAATGCCGGCACAGGCAGCCTACGTTTTAGTTTGCTAGGAAACTAAAGAGACCGTTTGCGAGAGGTGGTCTCGGACCGGTTTGTTTTGGTCCGCACCAGAGTACGATTACTGTGTTGACAACCACCTAAATGAACTGCACCAACGGACTGGCTTGTGAAAGGGCCCTTTGTACTCTGTCAGGTCCTGTACTGGAGCTAAAACAAGAGGAATACATGTATGATCAATTCTATTATTAGTATTCTCAAATGTTTCATGTAAAATGTGCCTGTTTAACCAGAAATTTCTGTGACGTCACTTTCTGTGACGACTATTGACTACTACTATAGGACTCGACTAGTGTACTAGTCTGTACTCGACTAGTGTACTAGTCTGTACTTGACTAGTGTACTAGTCTGTACTTGACTAGTTTACTAGTCTGTTCTTGACATGCCAGTAAATACAAAAATAAGCAAACCTGGATGTTACTAAACGGATGATGTGAATTTGTTAACTTCTTGATGTAAGTTTCAAGTCCCAGAGCTTTAAAGAGGCGTATGACCTCAGAGACTTGACTAAAAGAATAGTTCTCAGTGTCATGGATTATCCATCTAATCACTGATTTCCATCTCTGAAAATAACACAGAGTCATTCAACAGGGATCCTTATAATAGAGCAAAGCTGTGTGATCTGTCAAGAACATCTACACGGTCAGATCAATGTTCTGCTCACAGACATAACAACAACAAACATGTGTCATGTTGGAGAGCACATCTCTTCATTCCTAAGGTCAAAATGTTGTTTAGCTTGAACGCTCTGACTCACGTTTCTCTTTGCTCCTGCTCCCTGGTGGCCGATCCTCCGTTGTTCTGGGCCTCCTGGAGCCTCTGCTGCTCCCGCTGCTTGTTCCTCATCCCCAGACACAAGGACAGCAGCAGCATGACCACCCCGGAGCCCACCAAGACAAAGGCCACGGAGGACGCTTTATTCTTCCTGCCGCTAGTAGCATCATCGTCTCCTCCTGAACTGTTGCTGCTGCTGTTACCGGCCGCGTCCGCAGGTACCACGCTCCACACGATCATCACAATACCGAGGGCAACGAGCCCAACGCCCAGAGCACACAGTGCATACTGGGAACCGGAGTTCCCGCTGTTCTCACTGCTGCTGTTGTTGTTATTGTTGTTGTTGTTGTTGCTTGGCGGTCCGTCCACACTGGAACGCATCTTGTCAGTCCCTAAACTTCAGTCAGACCAGCTCCAGTGAGGTCAAAACCTGTAAAGAGAAAGGCACGTGAGGTCGGACACAAACTGAGAAACATACCACAGACTGGAACACAAAGCTAAAATAAACAAAATGATAAGCTGACGGCGTATCAGAGCTGTGCTTCTGGGAGTTTGTTTTAGCGTCTTTGTGCCCCTTACAGGTCAAACATCCTTCATACAGCTTTGAGGAAGTAAAGATATTATTATCCACAACATTAAAATCATGAACAGCTGATCAAACTAGTCTCCAGTCTACTCCATCAGATCATACACTGCACAGGGTTCTGTCTTTCTAAGGAGAACATACAACTTGGGTTTTCTCTTAACGTTTGAGTGCCTTCGAACTAATTAAGATTAGTCGATCGACAAAAAGATAATCACTTGATGATCGACTAATTGTATAAGTGATTTTTCATGCAAAAATATCAGAAAATGCAGTTTTCAGCCTCTCATATATGGAGATTTCCTGCTTTTCTCTGTTTCATATCATATTAGAGTGAATATCTCTGGGTTTTGGACTGACATAAGACATTTAAAGAATTCACCTTGGGAGTTTGAGAAACTTGGATGCTGCTGCCGTTCACATGTTTGCTCTTTTATGAGAGAACAAACCCATTTCTCAGTGAAAATGACAGGACATAAACTTCACTGCAGTCGAAATACCTCTGCAGAGGCCTCTGAGAATGGGTGTGTTGCATGGTAAAAATTTACAGCAGACTTGCCTTTCAAAAAGTCACCACTTACCCAACATCAACACGTTACGAGGGGAGATAAGGACAGCTATGGCCACTGTAAAATAGAACTATATCTCGGCTATGCAATATAAAAGGTTTGCTATGTGACTGCCTGTTTCCATCTTTTAAATCTATTGTATTGATCAGTACGTGCTGCCGTCTACATCTTGGAACAAATCAGGGATGTGGAAGTCACTGGGATCGTTCTTTAATGTGTAAGGCAACATCAGGCTCGAATTAAACATTGCTTTACTAACTTACTAACCAATAAATACATAGATATACATTTATTTAATTGTTCTTTATTATTAAAATAATCAATCATACACTAGCAACTTGGAAATACATTTTCAAAACTAACAGGAATTACATATCAGGTGTAAACCTTTTTAGTGCAGCAACAAATTGGTGAAAACTTTAACAGGAATTAAAAATACAGTATAAAATGTATATAATATATAACCATAGAATTGAATTGAATAGCCCCATTGTCACAGCTTTTTGAATCATTATCAGTCCGCTATGTGATCCAGTATTGGTGTATCCTGAGAACAAATCATTATGAGTATAGCATTAAGCATATTTGATCTGAAGGCCACTCTGCAGTGGAACTAGTTTATCTTTGCTAGATCAGATCTGCTGGGAACCGGACATAAACTCAGACACAAGTCCAATAAATTAACCATCTATTGGCTAATATAACCTCTAATAATTCAATTATACACCCACCAAAAGCAAAAGTATGTCAGTGTCTACTCTGCAAACAGGCCCAGACCTGCTGGGAGTGAGGGGGGGGGGGGAGTCGGAAAACCCCAGCTCCAATTTAGGAATAACCTCTCTGACTAAGGAATGCATGGCATGACATAGAAGTAGGCTAATCGTGGCAGCTGGACACAGACTGTACTACCAACTGGCCTGTTAGCATCGACAGCAGACACACATCATTGTGCAACCCAGAGGAAGGTTTATGTGAAGATACATCACATATTATGGATTAGTGTGGGGCGTGTTACAGGCTGTATTTCACCACATGACAGGTTTTACAGTAAGGTAAAGTAAGACAATGACATGATGCTCATCAGCCCTCCCTTTGCAGCACGTGTGTGATCTTGTGTGTGAAGTGGGGTTGCATCACAGTCGGAAATAGTTTTGGAGCCAACTGTTTACTCTAAATGACTCTTAGTTTATTAAACAGTAAAGCTTGGGTCAGATGTTACGCTCAATAGACTCTAGACGGGGATATCTGGCTTTGAGGAAGTAAAGATACTATTTCATGGAGTATTTAATGAAGCACTGAACTGACACCGAGCAATTGAGCGACTTCTAACAACAATAAATATGAACAGCTGATCAAACTGTTTTGTCTTTCTAAGGAGAAACATACAACCTGGGTTTTCCTTTAACATCTGAGTGCCTTCTAACTAACATAAAATCAAGTAATGTTATGTTTAGAGCTGCAACGGTTAGTTGACTAAATGATTTGTCATGCAAAAATGTCAGAAAATGCAGTTTTCAGCTTCTCCAATATGGAGAGTTCCTGCTTTTCACGGTTTCATATCATATTAAACTGAATATCTTTTTGTTTTGGACTGACATAAGAAGACATTTAAAGAACCATTAATCTAAAATATTATAAGGATAATGAAAAATCAACATTTATGTGAAGATATATATCACATATTATGGACTTGTGTGGGTTACAGGTTATATTTCACCACATTACAGGTTATTAGTAATCTGTCAATACTGTTTATATTGTTCCTATTCTTAACATTTCCCATTGTTTATATTGTTCCTATTTTTATATTTCTTTCTATTTAAATTGTTCATATTTTGTTTTGCTTTTTTTACTGTGTTGTATCTTGCTCTGCTTCTTGTTTCTGCTGTACACTGCACATCTCCCCACTGTGGGACTAATAAAGGAACATCTGATCTGATCTTTACAGTAAAGTAACACAATGACCTTATACTCATAGGAATACCTTTTTTTCCCCACAAAGCCCAACATGTGTGTGATCTTGTGTGAAGTGGGATTTCATCACAGTAGGAAATAGTTTTGGAGCCAACTGTTCACCTCGAAAATCACTCTTTATGACTCTTAGTTCATTAAACAGTAAAGCTTGGGTCAGATGTTACGCTCAATAGACTCTAAACGGTGATATTTGGCTTTGAGGAAGTAAAGATACTATTTCATGGAGTATTTAATGAAGCACTGAACTGACACCGAGCAATTGTGTGATTTTGGACAAGAAATATCCACAAATTCAAATCATGAACAGCTCAGCTCAGATCAAACTGATGATTTGTCATGTAAAAATGTCAGAAAATGCAGTTTTCAGCCTCTCAAATAAGGAGATTTCCTGCTTTTCTCTGTTTTATATCATAATAAACTGAATATACTTGGGTTTTTGACTGACAAAAGAATAAATGTTAAGAAATTTGAGACTTGAATGACATTATATTTATAAAAATAGCTGTTCCTTTCCTCCACAAAGCCCACCATGTGTGTGATCTTGTGTGTGAAGTGGGATTTCACCAAAGTAGGAAATAGTTTTGGAGCCAACTGTTCACCTCTGAAATGACTCTTAGTTCATTAAACAGTGAAGCTTGGGTCAGATGTTACACTCAATAGACTCTAGACGGTGATATTAAGGTGTCTGAATGTAAAGATTAACTCTGTTTGAGCGTTAAATCCTCCTAGCAGCTCAAAGTTCCCGTTGCCTCGCTAACAGTCTCCAGGCTGCTGTCTGGTGGACTGGGCGGGTTCACTTTGACCAGCTGGAGACGAAACGGTCATTACAACTTTACAGAAGCTTCTCCGGATGCTTTTAGAACTTTTTTGCAACATTTCTGCGACACTAAATGAACAATGTAGCGACATAGGAGCTTTATTACACTCACCTTCGCATCGTTATGACCAGAAGTAACTTCTTCTTCTTCTTCTTCTTCTTGTGCTCAGATCAGATGGAGGTGTGGTGTTTATTTCCTCTCTGCAGACAGACAGAGAGACACACAGAGAGACACAGACAGGAGGAGTGTTTGCTGCTGCTGCTGGATGATCTGGTGATAAATAGCGTTTCTGTTTCAGGAGGAACTTTCCTTTCTGAGCCTGAGACGGATGATGGGCCCATACAGAGAGATCAGGAGGAGGAGGAGGAGGAAGAGGAGGCTCTCTGCTGCACTTCCAGGTTCACAGTTAACCTCTTCACTGCCGGGCTGCTTCACAGATGGAGGGGAAGTATGGGGGGCAAATATCTCTGGTATTTTCTTTTTTTTTTTTTACCTCTGCATATTTTGGCTGCAGTCCCCTTCAGTCTTCAGTCTTCAGCATCTGTAGACGGAGACCTGAGCTAGTATTAGATGACTTACAAATCCTAGGGGCTTTCCTGTAAAGAATGATGTCATTCAGCACCAATTGCATGCAAATTAGACACACTATTCACTACTGTCTTTCTTTTTTCTTTCGTTTTTTTTATCATATACATATATTTATATTTTCAAGGTTGTTTTCATTTGTGCATTTTACTGTACGTTAAAAGTTTATAAACAAACTTTTAGTAGCTTAGAAACGTACAAAAAAAGGTGTACACAAAAGAAAACAACATCTGCATTAGAAATTATGAATAATAATTATTATTACTATTATTATATATAAATAATAATAATAATAATAATAAATGAATGAAAAAAATAATTTTAATAAAAACAAAATTAAAAAAGGGAGGGGCAAAGATATAACAACTAGGTTGACAAGATGGTATTTTTTAACCTCTGCATATTTGGCTGTAGTTCATTTGTCTTCAGTCTTCAGCATCTGCAGACGGAGACATAAGCTAGTATTAGATTTACATTTCTTTAAAAAATCCTGGGGCTTTCCTGTAAAGAATGATGGGCACTATAATTTCATGCAAATTAGAGACACTATTCAGTACATTTTCTTTCTTTTTTTCTTTCTTTTTATTATATGTATTTTTTTTCAAGATTGTTTTCATGTGTGCAAGTTACTGTTCATAATTACAAAAGTTTATAAACAAACTTTTAAGTAATGAGCATAGAAACGAACAAAACAAGATGTGCACAAAAGAAAACAACATCTGCATTAGAAATTATGAATACAAAAATAAGTACAAAAAACAATATTAATAAAAATAATATTAATAAAACGTTTTTTATTTAAAATGTAAGAAAAAGGGAGGGGCAGAGCTATAACAACTAGGTTGACAAGATGGTATTTGTTTTTTTTATACTTTATTTTTTTCGAGGTTGTTTTCATTTATGCAATTTACAGTTCGTAATTACAATAGTTTATAGACCAATTTTTTAAGTAGTTGAGCTTAGAAACGAACACAAGGGAAAACAACTTCAGCATTCAAAATTAAAATAAAATTAATAAAATAAAATAATAATAATAATAATAATAATAATCATAATAAAAAGAATAGAATAATAAATTAAAAAATAAAATAAAATAATAATATTAATACAAAGATAAGAAAGTAATAATAATAAATTAAATATACAAATAATAGAAAAAAGATGTTATTTTTTAACCTCTGCATATTTGGCTGTAGTCCATTTGTCTTTAGTCTTCAGCATCTGTAGACGGAGACATAAGCTAGTATTAGATGATTTGCATTTCTTTAAAACAAATCCTAGGGGCTTTCCTATAAAGAATTATGTAATTCGGCACTAATTTCATGCAAATTAGACACACTATTCAGTACATTTCCAATTAAATGCTAAACTAGTGTTCCCTGGAGAGGCTTTAATCAGAGCACAGTCAGCTGAACACGCAGAAATGTGGCCTATCATTTGTCTGCAGGGAGCATACGAGTCAACATATGAAGAATAGTAGATGGATATTAACTTGTGTTTAAATAAAAATCAACAACGGATTTTAAACTCCACACAAGTAACAACAATATCCATGCACACCAGCACCACCAGCACCACCAGCACCACCGTAACGCTTTTAAACAGCAGACATTTTGACATGTCTTAGGTGTTACTATAAGCACAAGTGTTACTAATAATATTAACAACGGCTCTGTTCTATTCAAGTGTCCCAGTAAGTCATGACAGTGTGACAGTGAGCCAGTATGCACAATACCAGGACCCTGAAACTGAAGCAGCTAAACTGAATTCAGCCATCATTAATTATGTCTTATTTCATTTTGCCAAACTGTCTTCTGGGGAAGAGGACTGAAAGTTTCTTGTGGTGTGAATGCGATAAAGACACTCAAAACAATGTTAGAATCGGTGTATTGTATGCCGTATGGAGACATTCAGTTGTATTTGGTGTTTTATGTTAGTTCCATAATTTGCTGGCAGACTCATTTGGCGTCCCTGCTATCCAGTATAGTGGAAGAAGTACTAAAGTAAAAGTCCTGCTTTCAAAATTGTACTCACATAAAAGTGCAAAAGCATTAACATCAAAATATACTTAAAGTACCAAGCACTCCAAGTACTCATGCAGAAAAAAAAAAAAAATATATATCATATTATTGGATTACAGGTGGACGTTATTTTAATGACTTTATATACCGATGGGTGGCTTAATCTATAATAATACATCATCATTTATCAATTGCTTTATATTTGGTATTAATAGCTTAATTAAAATTTGCAAAGTAACCAGTAATGAAAGCTGTCAGATAAATGTAGTGGAGTATAAAGTAGTAGCATAAAGAGGAAATAATCAAGTAGCCTACAAGTGCCTCAAAATTATACTTAAGTGCAGTACTTGTGTAAATGTACATTCCACTCCTGCTACTAGAAAACAAGAGGATTTCAATGATGACTCATGATGTAGTCATCGAAGACCTGCAGAGAGTGGAATATTTTTATTTGGGAACCGAAACTTGCAGGCTAAAATATGTTTATGTGTGTGGAAACTATCCAATCAGACTGATTAATGCTTTATTTTTTATTGCCAGGCTTCATTCTGGCCGTCATTTTCTCTCTAATTTACCACAGTTACACAGATTTGCACAAATCTCTTCTGAGTTGAATCTCACCACAAAATGGTGACTTTTTGATGTCCATGAAAAGTCTTACACCATGAGTAACAAAAGAATAAATGATGTTGCTCAATACTCCCCAGTGCAGTAAACACTAACTAGTCAATGAGTTTCATGTCAGGCTGACGACTTACGGTACGCAACCAGGTTTTTACTTCCTCTTTGTGAACTTACCACCTACTCGCTGTCACTCCTTTTGAGCCCTTTGGACACGACGGACCGTTATTCACATGATTCCCATGATTCCCATGATTCACATGATTCACAGATTGTCTGTCCATCATTTACACAGTACAGACGTCTCTGTGTTTCTGCTTGTATGTCTCTAGTTTACATGTTACATGTTGTCTTCTGTACCGGCCTGCTGCAACTGGACTATTTCACAATAATGACAAAACCAGTCCAGCCCCGGCCACTCACTGCATTGTTCCTTTTGAGTGAGGCAACCCCGTTGTTCTGGTCTCTGGGGAGGCCTTCTTCCGCCTGAGCTTTTGTCTGGTTCCTCAGTTTTACTTCACACACAAACACACAAAGAGTGAACAAGCCTTGATTACATCTGGAAGTGCTATCACTGTCAGCCTGTAGTAAAATGAAGGGATATGTCGGCAGCTACGAGGTAAGTATGTTACAGTAAGATAGATAAGCTTGATTACAGCCTTAAGTTTAGCTAATCAACTGTGGCTATAAATACATGTGGCATTCAATCAATAGTCTTAACAGTGCACCTTTCCCTGCAAATAAAATCATACATTACTCCAATAAAATAACCATTGTCGTTGCTGCAATCCAATTTGCAAGCTCCTTCACGTCCACTGACGTGTAATTATCGATCCTGGTTTTATGGCCGAGTGTGTAATTACATTTCTCCCTGAATGTTTCCCTAATAGGTAACTGAGCTCATTTCTCAGGTGGAGCTTCACTTGACACACCTTCCTTCTCTCTGTCGTCATACCGCTGATATCTCTAATGGGCCTCATATAATGGATTCCCAGAAACGTGAGGTGTAGCACAGTGAGCTGGAGGGCAGCTGTGTCACCTGGTGCTGCTGTGTCATCATTAGCTTGTCACAATGACCCAGTCACTGTGAGTAAGAGCAGGAAGTTGCTCCATGTTGTGTTGCGTGAAGGTCTGAACACAGACGTGAGTTGACATGCCCCGACCAGACAGAGGAGAGATTACCGGAGTGACTCATTAAAACACTGTCGAGAAACCAGCCAGGAGTACAGAATCATAAAGGTAATCACCGAGTTTAGTACTGACCCCTTGTCTACATTAACTACACACACTTCCTCATGCAAATGAATCAATAAGGAAGATCGTTTCTCTCTTCAAACAGGGGATTTCTATCATTCCCTCTGTCTCACGCTGTCAAAGCTCCTCGCATTCATAAATTTAATTTTGTTGTGGTTGTTTTTTTGGCCACAGGGGGGCAGAAATAGTCCAAAACAGTCTGACAGACAGAACGATTAAATACTATCGCCTAATAAAGTTTCTATGGTTAACATGTTGGAACACAGCAGCCTGTTTACACTAACTAACACTGCAGCTAATGCAAAACGTGAAGCATAAAGTCGTAGTAAGATGGACCTCAGAAACGGAGGACCAACTTGTTGATTTGTGGAAACAACACAACTGTTTATTTAACGTGTTTCCATGACTTCCTTTTTCTTTTTTCTTTGCGAAATTTCAGTACAAATTAGTGCAAAAACTTCATCATCGCTAATTCTTCCTGCTCGTCTGCCATGTTTGTTTGCACTAAAGTCACGTTTGATGGCCAGAGATTTGGTGAGATTTCCAGAGGGTTTTTTTGAGTTGGGACTCTCGTTGTTCATGAATGAATCTGTTAGTGTGTGTTGTGCTGTTTTGGCCAAATCGTTGCTCTCCACACACTATAGGAGCAAATCTGTTAAATTGAACATGACACTATGACATTATGTGTGGGCTCTCTCACAATGTCAACATCTGTTATAATCTGTCAAGCCTCCTCTCATTCATGAACACCACCACTCATGTTGTTGATGTTGTTTTTTTGGCGGCGAGGGGGACAGAAAACGTCCAAAACAGCCTGACGGACATAGAACCCTTAAATATTATCGCCTTGTAAAGTTCCTGGGGCTAACGTGTCAGCACACAGCGGCCTACTTACACATCCAGCATATCATTTGGTGTTGCACCTGATGAATTTAAGTCAAATGTTCACTCTCCTTAGCTCTGGTTTGGCCCCCATCAACTCCTGAGAGAAATAGCAGCTCATTCCCATTCCCAGGGCGTCAAATACCGATGCTTTGTCACAGCCGTCGGCGTGTGATACCGACGCACAAGTCACCATTTAGCTCCGGTTTAAGGGTTTCACTATGTTATAAACCCATTGGCAGCAACAGTAAACGCTCAGAGAGAGTGATGTGGTGACGTAGTTTAAAGAGCGAAAAGACACACACACAGGGAGGGAGCTTTCACGTTACAATCAGCTGTTCGTTTGTGTCCTGTGTTCACAATGTTCAGTTTCATTTTCACTTTACAAAGTTTAGTAGTAGTTTTAAGCCCAAACATGAACTTATTTCCTAAACCTGACTATGAGGTTTTGATGCCAAGAGGCGTGACAAAAGGGGCAGTATGTGACGAGTTGGGAGAGATGGGATAAGAGGGGATTGGTGGGCCAAATGAGAAAGTGAAAAAGAGGATTGTTGTGAAAATAAGACTAGAGGAGAGTCAAATAAAAAGAGACGTGATTTAACTGCAGGAAACAGTGATGATAAATACCAAAAACCTTCACACAGGGAGCTCAGTTTACACATCTCATCTTGCCATCACCTCCGTCAACCAGAGTTCATTTGAACCAGCGTGTTGAAAATACCTCTTTAGCTGCTCGATGTGTGACTTCTCTTTACCAGCTGGTTGTTTGGTGCTGGACCGGCAGCTCACAGTAGGTTTACTGGAGCTTTTGTTGTTGAAAACAGGGTTGTTGAGATCTGTAACACTGAAAAATACAATCCATTTGCATCCATCAAACCAAAACAATGAACTAAAAAGCTGCATAGAGCTACAGAGTTAGCTGATAACTCTCTGTACGTTTGTAATTGTGTACATGAAGTCATTTTATTCACTGTATTTTTATTGAACTTTCTCCTGAAGATGGGTACAACAGGACTATTCAATTTGAGATGTCATCTTTATTTCATTAAAAGGAACTCTTTCATTCCCACATATATGCATCCTCACACCGTTCAGCCCTTGTAGGCGTCTGTGGACGTGCAGCTCTGCCGTCATCTTTTGTTGGCATTGTTCAACTATTTTTTTTCCATGTTTACTGCACAGTAGAAAACATCAGAAGAGGGTGCTACATTTTGTTTAGACACAACTGTGTAAATGTGCAAGATGAAAAATGACTATCAAACATAAACTCTAGAATTTAAAATTCATTTCAAGTCTGTTTTTTTTTTCCGTCCTCGGCTACACTGACAAGGCATCACAAACTGAATGAAACAAGAACAATTTACACTGATATGAAACTTTGTCATCAAGTACCCTGTATTATTATACAAACAGTCTTTTTTTAATCTCCTTTCCCCTCAGAGAAACAGTCAAGAGCAACCAGTCAACAAAAACAACCTGCCAAGTCACATCCTGATTCACAAAGAACCATTTACACTCACAAAAAATAGAAAAATAATCATTTAGCTTGTCGTTCATCTCTTGATTCTGGCGTTGGGAAAGAGAAATTACTGCCCCCCCCAAAAAAAACATCAAAATACCACTTGCACACAGTGAGTCTTTTTTTTTTTTCTTAAACCAGGAAACTCGTAAAAAAGAATCCTGTTCCTGCTTAAAAAGTGCAATCTGTCCTCTTTAGAAAAAATAACCATCCCGCGTTTAGGAGCACATGACAAATGTCCACGATGAAGATTTTAGTTGCGATGAAGCTGGCGGCTGGTGATTCGTCTGATGACCTCACACGTTGGTGACCTCGATGCTGGTGTAACCGTGGATGGGGCTTCCCTCAGCTCGGGGCGGAGTCTGGTCTCGACCGTCCCGAGGCAGGGAGCCGTAGCTGCCGTGGCAACTCAGGTCTCGCCCGTTGCGGGCTTTGGGGCTGAACCCTGTCGGAGGCTGAAACAGAAACACACATTCGTTTTACTAAAAATACACAGAACAGATTTTCTGGGCAGCATAATTAAAGCACCTTTATCCTTTCCATCAGCTTAGTTGTAGTTTCATTCATTCATTCATTCATTCATTCATCTGTAACCGCTTATCCCATTCAGGGTTGCGGGGGGCTGGAGCTGATCCCAGCTGATATTGGATGAAGGCGTGGTACACCCTGGACAGTTCTCCAAACTATCACCGGGCTGACACATAGAGACAGACAACCATTCACAAACACATTCACACCTACAGGACATTTAGAGTCAACACTTAACCTAACCTGTCTTTGGACTGTGGGAGGAAGCCGGAGTACCCGGAGAAAACCCAGGCTAACACGGGGACAACGTGCAAACTCCACACAGAGGGGCCCCAAGCCGGATTCCAACCTGCGACCTTCAGGTACTGCGACAGTGCTAACCACTGCACCACCGAGCAGCCTGGTTGTAGTTTGTGTCGTGTATTTTGTATTGTCGCCATCTAACCCTAACCCTAACCCCATCTTTTGCAATCAGAAGTGACACAAGAGGGTGGAGCTAAGTACAACCGAACGCTGAATAAGGTGTTTTCAGGCGACCAAAAAGGTTATAATTAACTCTCATGAAGTGAAAACACACTGTGAAAGAGTTAAAGTTGTAAGAGGAAAATGTGGAGAACTCCCAGACAGGACAACGCCGTGGTAGCGACCTGTCAATCACAAAGTAGCCCCGCCCTAAAGCATCCCCTGCTTTATGGTCTATCTGACTCTAAATGGGACCATAATTTACTAAATGAACATCATGCTGTATTGAAGAAGACTTGAAACTAGAGATTGAGACCATAAAGTCATGTTTACAATGTTTACTGAGGGAATAAATCAAGAGAGAAGTAGGCTCATTTTCCCATAGACTTCTATACAACCAGAGGAGTCGCCCCCTGCTGGCTGGTAGAAAGAATGAAAGTTTAAGGCTCTTCAGCATTGGCTTCATTTCTCAGACTGAGCTGCACTGGAAACGACTCATGAAAGTTCCCCACCTTGACAGCCCTCCTCCTCAGCGAGCCTTCGTCATCAGTGTGTCGGCTGGAGGAGCTGGGCGGTCGGCCCAGGGAGTTCTGGCGAAGGAGGGTTGGTGGCGTTCCCAGGCCAAGACCCTCGTAGTCCTGCTTGGCATCCGTCCTGCAAGGGAACATGGGAAGTTGGAGACAGCCGCAAAAATAGCATTTAAATTAAAGACACACCTTTGTGCAACATTCACAAACAATTACAGTATTTATCGGAGATCGTCTTGGTGTCTCTGTGTGGATGTCTCCTCTCACCTGGCCGGGCCAATCAGGGTTTTCATCTCCTCAACGAGGTGTCGACGAACCATGTGCTTGTTGTTAGGGATCCCCAGTGCTGTCGCCATGGCGTCAGTGTTAAAAGTGGGGTCGAGCACCATGACAGCGCCGTGAACTCCGCTGCCGAGAAGACTTTCAGCAAACTCCTGGACAGGTGGATGGAGAGAAGGCCAGAGAGTGATTAACTTTCTTTCATAAGACGCCCGTTACTGGCTCTGATATCAACAGTCCCTCATAAATGATGTCAAATTGGCTCCTCGACAAAGAACATATTGATTCATTTGCTGGTGTCAGTATAAATTCACACTCCCTGAGGATATTAACAGGATGTCAGTCCAGACGGCGTTATCTCTACACACCCTGAATGTGGTCATAATGGAAACACGTCGTCCTATGCCAGGATGGCAGACAGTGTTGACCGCCTCTATCACCATAGAGGTTTCATAATCAACTAGTAGATGCTTAGAAATACAATAACAAAGGCCTTCTATCACTGTGTGGAGATAGGGAGCGCTGAGTAAACGCAAGAGCCTCAATTACACACAATACCTTGTGATAGTGTTCTTATAATGCTCAATACATCTTGATTATTAATATTTAATCACAATATCTGCTTTGCTGCAACGACTGTCGCTTCATAATGGAAGTTTGAAAAGGATAACATATAGTGTACATAGACCAGTGAGTCTAGTCTTGCCCACCTTCAGGTCAATATCTCTGATCCATTTCATGACCCGATGAGAGGTCCATACCAACGGATCCCCGTTCTGGTGCTCACACTGTATCCGGCGAGCCTGCAGCGCCTAGAAACCATTTTATAACAAACAGATTTTACTCGACCGATGGCTTCAGTTTACCCGACCGTACTCACCGTCGTCCCGGTGCAGGACGTCACTCACCTCCTTGTCGAAGTTGAGTAAGTGCAGCAGTTCGATGCCCAGCAGCAGGCTGACCTGGTGGAACTTCTTGGTGATGTTGAGGTGACGTTCAAGGTCGCGACGCGTCAGGGAGTTCAGCAGGCGCCCGTCCACCAGGTGGTTGTGAAAGGCCTGGGAGTACTGGGGCAAGCCCACGTCGCTCAGCCAGGCCTTGGCCACCCAGTGGTGGTCCATGTCTGCAGCCTTGGACAGCCTGCAGATTAGATTTGTTAAAAGGGTCACTTAAGCTAAAAAAACACACTCACTTCTCTTTGTGGTATCTAGAAGATATACTCGTGGCTTTACAGTCTGTTGTCTCAACAGCTATTATTATCGATTGCCATGAAATTTTGTGCAGACATTAATGTTTCCCAGAGGATTAATCCTGCTGCTACAACTCTACTGATCAGTGTAACACAATACACTGTAGGTGTGCAAGCTACTGTTGAATGCTGCTCCATTTAGTACATGTTGTTACTATGAATCACCAACAGATGGCCCTCTCACACTACCACATAATGTACAAGTTTATATAAGAAATCCTCTGTTTCCCTCCTCACCCTCTACCGTTCTCAGCATCTCTGTAATCCTCGATGGCCAGGCGCAGTTTCCGGCGATGCATTAAACTGCTGACACCTAAACCCAGCTCCAGGTCTTCATCTGTGAGCCCCAGTAAAACCTGCAAAATGTGACACAGTTTACTGCAACTAAAGCCACAAAGTGTCCTGTAAACAAACCCCAGGAGGATTTTAAATATGCATCTACTAGGGCTGTCAATCGATTACAATATGTTGTTGTTCAAAATGTACCTTAAAGGGAGATTTATCAAGTATTTAATCCTCTTATCAACATGGGAGTGGACAAATATGCTGCTTTATGCAAATATATGTATACATTTATTATTGAAAATCAATTAATAACACAAAACAATGACAGATATTGTCCAGAAACCCTCACAGGTACTGCATTTAGCATAAAACAATATGCTCCAATCATAACATGGCAAACTGCAGCCCAACAGGCAACAACAGCTGTCAGTGTGTCAGTGTGCTGACTTGACTATGACTTGCCCCAAACTGCATGTGATCATCATAAAGTGGGCATGTCTGTAAAGGGGAGACTCGTGGGTACCCAGAGAACCCATTTACATTCACTGATCTGGAGGTCAGAGGTCAAGGGACCCCTTTGAAAATGGACATGACAGTTTTTCCTCGCCAAAAATTAGCACAAGTTTGGAGCGTTATTAAAGTTAGTATAACATGGTTGGTACCAATGGATTCTTTAGGTTTTCTAGTTTCATATGATACCAGTATCTTCACTCTAGCTCTAAAACTGAGCCCAACCTCTGAAAGATTGATTGTGTTAAAGAAATTAGTGGCGTTAAAACTAATTACTATCGTGTTAACTTTGACAGGCCAATTGTGCACCATAATTCATGTAAAATGCACCTGCATCACGTCAGTGGTTCGATCCTACCTTTCCACTCTTGACATTTTCTGAGCAGGTGCGGATGTACATGGGCATCGCCATGACAACCTCCAGCCAGGCCTGCACAGTGCCGGCCCTCCACTGGGACATGGGCGTCGTCCTGGCCAGCTCCACCTGCTGGAGGCGGTCCAGCTGGTCCTCGGACCCGTCCGACAGGCTGAGGCTGTGGCGGGTGGGGCTGGAGAGGCTGTCCGAGTCTGGGAGGGTGGGTGAGGGGGAAGAGGAGGGGGAAGGGGGGAGACATGTGGGTGATGTAGTTGAGGGTGTGAGTGAAGGCAGAGGTGGCAGTGGGTATAGTGAGCAATGAAAGAACAACATGTTAATTCCAGCATACTGCAACAAATTAAAACCACATGAAATCCTCTCAGTGGGGGGAACTAGACGGTGAGTAATTTCTTCAAAACAAACAGCGCTTTTAACAGCCAATCCTAAGCTTTTATTTTGGCTGCATGACAACAAGCCAGGCGCTCGCCAGCGATGCTGCTAAACAAAGCTGCAGCTTTTCGAAACAAGCCCATCACTTAAGAAGTCCATTAAACAGGCAGCTGTTTGAGCGGCTGAATTAACACGACTCATCTGTCTAAATTAGCCCACGGCAACGGCTCCATGACGACAGCAAGCCTGCAATTTGGAAAAAATATGTTACATTTTGATGCATTATAATATCTGCCTGACATTAGTGTTATTTCCTATTGGTTCCTATTCCTAATTTGTCCTTTAAGTGCTCCTTAAGTTCTTCCCTATAGTCTAGTTTTTGCTTACCTGTTGTGTTACTAAGTTGGGCCAAATATTTCCTGTTTATTTTTCTTAAGATTTCAACATATTGTCAGTTTCACTGAAAGCCATTTCTCTGTTTGTACCAGCAGGTGGAAACCTAGCACCAGTTCTGGGCTCAGCAGTCGGTGTAGCATCCTTTAATATTGGACATCATTGTTCTGATTGCTCAGATGCACATGTGGAGGAAGCTCATCTGTTTGAGGTGTGAGGTGAAGTACAAACAGTCCCGCCTGTGCAGCAACACTTAAGTGTCATTCATTAGATTCACCTGTATCGTCGAATACTTTCTGAAAACCTTCTACGTCAGCACAAATACAAATGCTGCTCTTGACGCAGTCCCTCAGAATAGATCAGCGTAGTACGGTTCACCCAGCGTACTACGCGGGCTTTAGCCTCCAAGGCTAAAAACTGTGAAGCTAATGAGCCTTAAACAAAAGCATCCACCTGAGAGTTCAGTCATGAAGGACGGCCGCAGACTCTGCACTCGACAAAACATCCACTTTTCAACTGTAATTTCAGTGGAAAAAGAAAGATTGAAGGACGCTCTGCCTGAACCATTCAGTTTGAAATGTTGCCTGATGGAGCTCTCAACCGTAAAAACACACCAAAAAACAGGTTCTTTCTCTCTTTGGCCCTGTTCAGACCTGACATTAACACGAGCCTGAGTGATTGGATCACAAGTGGACAGCTCTAAGTACGTCTGTTCACACCGGGCATTAGAAAGCGTCTCCATCTTGAGTGACCACTTGTGATCAGATCTCACTTCCCCGCTCTATATGCAAATGAACACGTAGTAAACACACGGCTAATACAGCAGACGTTGTGACGGAATATTACATGTTCAGTAGTAATATTCTACATATTCATGAATTCAGGTACATTTTATTAACATCAAAATATAAGGTTATTGTACCGGCGGGACTTCCGTGCCGCCAAACTTTGCCAGACAACAGCGGCGTGCAGAGCTTCAGAGAGCCGGGGAGGAGAGGAAGCAGGCGGGTGTCAGCTTCGGCGAAACGTAATAAATAAAATGTAATAAAATACAGTTGAACCAACAGAATACAGAAGAGCACAGAAGCTGTTTCCATGCTGCGAGGCCGACACGCTCTTGAGTCTGCCTGTCTATAGAGAGCCTAAGTCCCGCCCCTTCCGGTGGACCACCGTGGGACCTGATTTGGACTTTCTTGACTTGCAAAATTATCTTTTAAATTGACAAACATCATATTTGTGATTCATGGCGCAATTCAAACAGGATCAAATAAATATGTATCTCTCCGTTGACTACTGTACATGTTTTTTCCAGAAATAGGTCCCAAGGGGTCCGCCGGAAGGGGCGGGACTTCGCCTCTCTATTCACATGAAAAACGCAGTGACCCCACGGATCCCAGCAGGACGTCAGTTGAGTAGACGGTCCTTAATGTGGCCCAGACCACCGTTCTCAATGTGTCCTCAATGCATCTGGAGTGCGTTCACACCGGTACTTAGAACTGTCCACTTGTGATCCGATCATGTTAACACTAGGTCTGAACAGGACCTCTGTGTCTCCTTGTTTCCACCAAAGAGAGCAAATAGAAAGCCGACTTTATGGCAGGTTTTACTGCTCCGCTGTGTGTTTACTCAACGAGAGATTCACCACTGAATGATCGCAGCATCCAAATAAACAGATTTATATTAAACTCGACGTGGGTAATTCATCTCAAGCCGGATGCTTTTATGTGCCCTCCTTAGAGCCATACGTAAACTGAAGGTGCACTTAAAGTGCCCCTCGGAGAGCAATTCACGTTGAGCTGAATAAATCTGCTCTCTGGACAGAAATGCACTCTTGTCCAGGTACAAGGTCTGTTTTTCACTCCGGGGAGAGTCCTCACACAAAGACAACGTCACATAAAGAACTGACTGTCTGACGTCCAGTTGAAGGCCAACTTGTCTGTGACCTGAGCGCCTTTTTTAAAAAAGCAGAGAGGGTCAGAAGAACAACCTGCATCGATGTGCTCGTACTAATGTGGAGAGTTTTGATCCTTTATCTGAGACCGTGGGTGTTGGGTAAACAGTGTGATGGATGGTGTTGTGTGGACGGAGCAGCAGCAGTGTGAACACTTCACACAACATACAGGAGTCTGTTCTGTTTAAGCAATCAATCCCTAAACGTGCTCTTCAATAGCCGGTGTAACGGATGTTATTGCTACCAACACGGCAGCGTTTCTGATGTGATGTCACACTCAGGGTGAGGAATGGAGGATCAGGTCGTGTCGATGCATATACAGTAGATGACACATCTGTTAGAAATTGGACATTTTCCAGATTTTGCCGTGAAAAATGTTTTACAATTGAATGGATCAAGAGTCCAGATGGACGTTTAAGAGAAATTATTACACCCAAGTGGCGGCGAGCCAATGCTGCTCCTAGAAGCTGTCTAGCTAGAGAGTAAAGTGCCTTAAAGGACCCGATCCACATGTTGGGAAATACGTTTATTCATTTTCTTGCTGAGAGTTAGAGAAGATTGATTCAACACGGTAAATGAAGCTACAACCAGCCTGTTTCCAGTCTATGCTAAGCTAACCAGCTGTAGCTTCATGTTTAGCTCACAGACATGATGAACGTTGTATCAACTCTCCACAAGAAAGTGTATTTCCCAAAATGTAAAACTATTCCTTTAAAAGTGCTAAATACGGGATTGAGAGTATTATTATTGCCTCTTACAGCTCTCAACATGGCAAGCAGACGGATTGCAGCAATTAAACCTGCTTAGGTTCAGGCAATAAAACCACTATAGGTTTAGGAAAGAACGACGTGATTGGGTTTAAAACTACTACGTCTGTAAAGTGAAAATGACACTTAACGTTGTGAACACGGGACATGAACGATCAGCTGATTGTAATGTGAAAGTGAAACTTAACACACAGGACACAACCAGCGGTCTCCTGGATGAAAGCCTTGTGTTTGTTGGACCCGTCCCGTGTGTCTCTTTCGCTCTTTAAACTTCGTCACCACAGCTCTTTCCCAGAGCGTTTGCTGTTGCGGCGGATGGGTTTACATTGTAGTTAATGGAAAGTCTGGTGCGTTGCATACCGGTGCTAAAGGGTGCCTTGTGCGACGGTACCGAACACTGATGGCCGTGACAAAGCATCAGTATATGATACCCTGGGAATGAGAATGGGCTGGTGCAAGGCTTCCGCGACGACACACAGAGGGAGAGAGACTTCATTCTCTGCTCAGGTAGACATTACTGCTCTATATCTTTACATAGCAGATAGTTGTTTGCTTCTATATTCATGCTCTTGATATCAAACATTATTACACGGCTTTGTTGAATACTCAATTCTGATTGGTTAATCACAGCGTTCTACGGCTGTTATTTCTTTATAGCAGACCGTTGCTATGTATAACAGACCGTTGCTATGGGTGCAGTTCTGCTTTTGGACTCTGGAGGACCGTTTTTGTGTAAAGTATTGATTTCTTCAGTAAGTAGCCGTGTAATAAACAGGATAATGTACAGCCAGCGGGTCATTGTTGTGGAATAAACCCCTTCAGGGTGATGAGAGACCACCCCGGCATCGCCCTGTTGGGTTTCTTTCACAATAATGACCGGCTCGCTGTACATTATCGCTTACTTAACTGCCAGAAGAATGAGAATCTGTAAAGTCTATCTGAAGTCTGTGTTGAACTAATATCATTATGTCATGGAAAGTTTGAGGAAGACACTTAAAGTTCAGGAGGATGCTGTTGGAGTAATATCAATAAACCAGAAAAGAACACTTGCTCTTGCCCCCTGAAAGCATAATATGGCATATAATAATAATAGCATCATCATATACAGCACGGTAGCACTCAATTGTTTTGGGATGATTTGCATCAGAATTAGATTGAACTTGAAGAAGTGCTAAGTTACAAGGTCATTTAGAAGAGTCTGCAAACACAGTTTGCAACCCAGCCAGCACAGCTCATTTTGAAAGCAATTGGAACTTGTGTACCTTTGGTCTCACTGAGTCTGATTGATTACGTCTTGGGTCACTTCACTGTGTTGAGAGTCCGGTGGAGGTCAGGCAAGAGGGGGGTCGGTGTTAGAGGTCAGGGGTCAAATCAAAGCAGAACATTATCGACACCATGTGCTGACACATATGAGCTCTGCTCCAACAGTCTGACATGGCTTCCTTTCCCCTCTCCTCGGTTCTCTGGTGACTGATTTCAATATAGAAGATGCTTTTCATGGCGAATAAGGAGTTCAGATTGGGAAAGAGAGGAAAGGAGGCCATTTGGAAGCTTTTGGGATGCAGTCCTCTCACAGATGGACTTGCAGGGCTGAGGGAGGCTAACGCATGTGTTAAAAATGGCAGCCCCCCCCTCAGCGTAAAGGGACCAATCAGGATTAGAGCAACACCACGACAAAATGAACACGTAAACACACAAACATTAACACAGGGAAAGAGAGGACAGCCACATGGAAGTTCAACGTTATTTATTTTATTTTAAAATAATCTTATTTAGTTCTTTTGAGCGTAATTTTTTTGTTGCCATGCCTTTAAACGTCCGCTACTATCCACTTCTAAAACATCTCAGGACCTCACAATAGAAGTCCTCCACTGAGGCCTACATCTTTGCCTTTAAATAAAAACTCTTTAATAATAATAATATTAATTTTCTGTAATGTTATCTCATTTACAAAAAGTAAAATATTTGTGGAAAATAAAAAAAACAAAAAAACAAAGAGACCGTGGCTCAAAAAACATAAAAATCATACAATATTTTTCATTTGATATGTTTTTTTTCCCCGTCAGCAGAGGTTGGTTAAATGAAAAAATAGCCTTGATTTTTCATACATTTCATTAAATGCTTAATGAAATAAACTGCTTGAGCTGTTCTTTTAATACATACAATTAAATACATGGTGACTTATCTATGAATTACCTTAGTGATTCACCTCTAAATCCAATATAAATGTAGGTTGAGCTAAATGATAATCCCCCTCGCTGCGTACACGGACACTCTTTTGACTGAATGCAGCTCCGGTGTAATCTGTGACTCTGTAGTGTTTCAGATGAGACAGTGTTAGTTTAATATAACAGGGAGAGAATAGATTTCCTGGGGGTGGCAGTGCAGACTCCGGCTCCATCCAATGAAAGGAGGAAAATAATCCAACGTCTCTAGTCATTCTTTTGCTTGAAGAAACGCTATTAACCTTTGGCACCGAGTTAATTGCTTTTTTTTTTTTTTTTTACAGCAATGCCCTGAACTCTGCATCTGAATCTGGGGGTCGTGGGAGAAGGTACGCTTCGGTTCGATTAGCTCACTTAAATCTGATTTTTAACCTCCTCGTTATTGTCATAACAGTTCACTTAATGTCTGCTCGGGCCTCCAAATTCAGATTTTCTGGTATAATGACCTAATTCCTGAGGTTTAGAAAAGCGTTGACCATCAGTCTAATATCTAGGATATCTCACTTATGCTATTCTTTATTTAGACTAACTGTTCCCAGAATAATTCATACTTTTTAAGTATTAATATAACAACATACATCAGACCAACACATATGGCTACTTCGCAAAAAGTCAAGGCCGCGCCCCTTTTGGGGGAAAGAAACCTGAAGATCTCACAGACTTCAATGCAGCTTGACGTGTGTTTGGATTGTAATTTTGACAAATTCATATGCATTCACCTCTTGTTATACATATATATACATACGACGGAGCTTTAGGGGCGCATTGAGGAAAAAACAATGTCTGAGATTTCGAGAATAAAGTCATAATATTACGAGAAAAATGTTGTAATAATATGAGAATAAAGTCATGATATTATAAAGTAGTAATTTGATGTGTTATTTTAGAGGGGAAATGAGGAATGTGAAGCATCTTGTGAAGTTCTACTTTAGTTTAGGTTTCACGAATAACCAAATCCTTCATCTTTTGGCTCATCAGCAGCACGTCATCATCAGTATCAGGACCTGGAAAAGATTGTGCAAGAAACTGAGTTTATTCTGCAGAAAGAACCACACGGACCTGATGGAGGAACTGACTCTTTAGAGGAGGAAATTACTTTTTTTCTTGTAAACTTCTGACTTCATTCTCATTAAATTGCGATTTTTTTCTCGTAATATTACGACTTTATTCTCAAAATCTCTGATTTGTTTTTTCCCTCAATGTCCTTTATTTAAACCAGGTTTAATCCCATTGAGATCAAAGATCTCTTTTACATGTGGCCCTAATCCTCTGTCGTACAAACGTTTGTTTTATACACATGTCTAATAATTATTTTTCAACCTTGCCTGAACCTGAGCGTTTGCGCATGTCCCTTCAGTCTTTATTAGGACACAGTGTTGTTGGATTTATTGTTGGTGCAACCGACTACACAGCAACTCTCCAGCGTAGCGTTATTACTATCAGCGGTTTGTTTAAAGTAGAAGTTTGGAGACGTGTTTCAACTTCTTGTGTTTACGGTGTTACCGTCTACGAGGGACACAGGGTTGTTTTGCGTGGTGATGCGTGCCTACTCTGGTTGACGTACTGCCGGTCTGATGTACAGCTACAAGCTACTGTAAGATCCTACAGTAAGAAAACGGTACAAAGCCTCATGAATAAGCGGAATAATTATTTAATCGTTCAAAGTGTAGCGCTGCGTTTTCTTTGTGACTTCACTGACCTTTAATATTTCAGATGTCATTTTGCATAAAGAGCCTTGTAGGTGCAGATTCAAATGGTTCAGCTCTTGAATAAGAATCAGAATGTTTTTTTTTTTCTAATAACTTCATTTGAAATGGAGGAAATCATGAATAAACATCATGAAATCAGTAACTGACCTCTCTTTTCTTTTTGTTTCTCCTCGACAACATACCCAGAGAAAGACATTTCTGTTTGGTTTTGTCCAGCATGCAGTCGGGGGGACTGGGACTATGTGCATGCATGTCACACATGTACCTCATGTACCTTCTATCTGAACAGATAGAAAACACATTTCTTACATTTCCTGTGTGGCTTCATGTTGCCGTGGAACAAACTGTTCTGCATAGAAAGTTTATTCCTCGCTTAGCAGCGTCTTTGAAGTCTCGTTTGAGCGAACATCAAGGAGTGCACAGTTTTCTTGGCGGCTGAGGGATGTGTTGTACGACCGAATTAGAGGCGGATTTGAGGAGTCTGCATGTTGCCGACAGGAAACTGTTCTCATCATGGCAGTGTGGAAGGAGGGAGGGGGGGGTGGGGGATGGACCAAGCAGGACAATAAACAGGGAGGAGTTCAAGTTAGAAGGTAGTGAGAGGAGGAGGGGAGTCAAAATAACAAAAAGGCATTCAGGACAAGGAGACATTTACACGCACAAAGTGCACATCAACTGTTGTTATTTACAAGTACAGCAGTCCTTCAAGTTTCCAGTTGAGTGAAAACAAAAAGTCAAAATGTAAAGAACAATTAAAAGATCCAATAACACAGCCGTTTTCGGAGGGCAGATACAATAGAACATATCCACATGGTCGCTGTGTCACACTCTATTTACAGGACTGTACATACATACAGGTGCTATTTGCTCGTTAAGGTTTCACACTTCAGCGAAGCAAGACGCACCTCCCGCTTCTCACATGGCCTCCGACCACGGGCGCATGCACACACTCTCACACACATATGCATGTTGTGTGAGACTGCGCAGGCACACACATTATTATATCTGTACACACACACACACATCCTCTCACACACAACTCTACGCTGTCTTCTGATAAACGCCACAAAGGCTCTCCAGGTTGGTTTCGCTCGGACATGTGTGCTTTACCAGTCTGCATCTTCCTCTATGTAATAATCAGGCGTTGAAGTACCATCAAACAAACCGGGGTCGAGGGACTTGCGCTGCTTTCCCCGGGCGAAGACGCGCGACAGAGAGCCCAGCCCCATCTTCTCTTTCTTCTTCTTACGCTTCGCCTCCTCCAGATCTTCTAGGGACTGGAAGAAGAGAAAGAGAGAGAGAGAGAGAGAGAGAGAGAGAGAGGGTGAGAGAGAGAGGGAGCCGCAGGAAGGGAGAAGATGAAGAGATGGGTAGAGGGGTACAGAGAGATACAAGAGCGGAGAAGAAGTCAGGGAAGTGGTGCGATAAAGACCAGGAAAGATAAAGATCACAACACAAAGGGGGGCTTGACATGCTGCCGGGCATGCACTTAATGCAACAACCACAACCGCTTCTCACATGAATTCAAGTCACAGCTGCAGAGTGAGTACACGACAGACTGCGTGGGGGCAAACATGAATTCAGCCGGATCGATGGCGGAAGGAAACGACAGCGGCCCGGGGAGCAGGACAGTCGGCAGCTACTACAAAGGGAGGGGGGTGATTACTGTGGTGGTGGTGGGGCAGCTCTTACATTGCAGAGGGAGTGAGTCCGATGGCGTGGTGAGTTGATGTCGCTGGGTGTGGATGACCGGTCTCCCTCCTGCGCCGAGGCGTCGGAGATGATGGAGGGCTGACGCGAGTGGCACGGGCTCACCCGCACGGCAGCCACTAAACGGGACGAGAGGGAAACAGATCACACTTGTTCTTTTGTTTTGGGTCTGGTAGGGTGGGGGGGTTTGTGTGTGTTTGGGCACCAAAAGTAGTGAACATCTGATTCTTCTCAACGAATGCCACTAAATGAAAATATATTTAAAAAGCTCCTGACCAAGAGCCTGGAATTATTTGCAATCATCTGCAGTTGCTAAGCAACAGTGAAAACAGCTTCACAGAGGTTGAGCGAGTGTGTGTGTACCAGTGAGACTGATACATACAGTACAACAAATTGCATAGCAATTTGGGGGTTCGTGACTGTTCACATGTTCTCCCTGTTTTAGTGTCTTTGTCTGCTTCTTCCTCCAGATGTCCCCAATTAGTCTCCAACCCCGAGGCTGCCCTTTAAAACAATCTCTAGGAGGACTGAGATGGACGCCTGCTCTGCTGCAAGAGAGGCTAATTTGTGTAGAACTTTTTCAGGCTGGCAGTCCTTCAGTTTAGAAATGTTTAGTCTGATGGTTTTGGAGGTTTGGTGTGAACCTCTCTCACTGCCAGCTTCTGTGTGGTCGACCCAGACACACTGAGACCCACATAGACCTGTTTTGTCTTTTTTAGGGGGGTTCAAGGGGTCTTAGGGGGAGATAGCAGGTCAGCAGTAGATGTCACATAGAAGTGGTGTACATCATCTGAAAGCTGAGAACCTGAGATTAATCTGAGATGCAGCACAGCACTGTGTATAAGGGTTTAGAACATTATGATAGAAGTATATGATGACCATCCCCATGTTTTATTATGTCTCATCAGTTGTTGCAGCTATTTTTGGGTTGATATCATTTGTTACACAGATTTGGTGCAAAATTGAACCATGTTTTACCACTCGAGAATTAATAATAATTATCAATAATCCCTCCAAAATACCACATTAAGACGCCAAGACCTTGAGGAACACCATAGAAAAAGCCATGCTGTGATTTGGGATCAAAAACTTTTGACATTTGGAGATTCCTCATGGGTACCCAATCCATAGAACCCATTTTCATTCACATATCTTGAGGTCAGAGATCAAGGGACCCCTTTGAAAATGGACATGTTTTTCCTCACCAAAATTCAGCCTAACTATGGAGCGTTATTTATCCTCCTTCCCACCAAGCTAGCATGACATGGTTGGTACCGATGGATTCTTTAGGTTTTCTAGTTTCATAGGATGATATTTTCACTCTAGCTTTAAAACTGAGCCGCTACAGCCTCTTAAAGACTGTCATGTTGGCTGGGATCGCTCTCGGAAAGGGGAGATTATTTAACTATAACGTTACCTCCAGCTATTTCATAATAACTATTGTTTAAGATGTTGTATGTTGCTCACTTAGTTTACCACATACTGACTCCTTTCATGTTCAGACATTTGCAGCTGAAAAAACAGGCCCCCATTTTATATCAGGATGGGCGGTGATTGGCTGAGCTGCACTGCTGCAATGCAACACAGGAACAGAAAGGACACAGTTCTGTTTTTTCAGACACAGGGAGTAACAGAAGTCAAAGTAGCTGAGCTTTGCAAGGGAAAGCTGCCTGTTAACTGTGTTTTGAATTTCAAATGGGACTCAATGACTATTCATGCTTTGGCTTGCAGTTTGCGATGCACTTCAGCTGCCTGGTGGTGTGTATGTATGTATGCCATGCTTCACTTAAAGGGATAGTTTGGGTGTGTTGAAATGGGGTTGTGAGGTACCTATCAATAGTCAGTGTGTTACCTACAGCAAACACAGGACAGGAGTTACCACACAGAAGCGAAGTGATGTACTGCTGCAGACGGGCGCCCACCTAAAAAATCAATACCAGGTTTTAATCAAGTGTACGCTATATTTAGAATATTTTCACCGCTTTACGAGGAACTGAAGCCGTTGTATCCATCTATGCTCTCACCAAAGCCACCAGACTCTATTGAAAACCTGTAATTTGACCTCACAGAACACAGGAGCTGGTCTACCGCTGACTCAATCGGTTAGTCAGTTTGTTTTATTGTGTGACTTTGGTGAATCCGAACTAACCAAAGTCACACAATAACACAAACTAACCAATTGAGGCAGCGGTAGACCAGCAACCTCCTGTGTTCTGCAAATTACAATTACTGTTTTTTTCAATGGAGTCTGGTTGTTTCGGCTTCAGCTCCCTGTCGGAAACCGTATGGCTGTCTCACGGCAAGGTAAACTGGTGAAAATATTCTAAATATAGCATACACTTGAACTGATATTGATCATTTTAGGTGGGCCTTTCTTTAAGGTGACTTAAATATGTTTTGCTGCTGCCCCGTCCACAGCAGTACGTTGCTTTGCTCCTGTGTCAGTACTCCTGTCTGCTTCTCCAAACTGGGGGCGTGCCGACTGTCATCGACTGAAGGTAATACACTGACTATGGATAAGTACCTCATACAACCCCACTTCAAAACACCCAAACTATCCCTTTAATTAGTGACAGAACGTGTTGTTTCACCTCCTTCATCTGTGGTGTCAGTTAAATGGTGAAAAAGCTACAGTGGCCTGAAAAGTAGAAATAAGCGCCAAAAAAGTAAAATGAAAAAAGCTGCAAAATATAGACAACAAATTGAAGAAGCTTCCCTGAGGAAACAACAGAAATAATATTTGTAACACTCCCAGCGGATCCTCAGCTGCCACCATTCTCAAATACAGAGGAAATATTGGTGTGCGGCAAAGACGAATGGAAGCTGTAAAGCCAAAAATAATGTTCACTGTAACTGCTACATAAAGCGCATGAAATGTGACGACCGGAGCGTCATCGGCGGCCAACGACGTGGTCGTACTGAGCAGATGGCAACGAGTGCATGTGTGTGAAGCAGGTTCACATGAGCATGCAGAGGGTAACTGATGGCATCGCGTGTTGCGGTATACGTGTGCTCGTGTCGCTCCTACCTTGTCTGTCGGTGGGATGCCCCGTGTGGACGTAGAGGGTCTGCTGGCTCTGTCTGATGGCAGCAGTCAGCGGAAGGTCAGCCTGCATCACCCACTCCTGGTTGTTGCCGTTGACGACCGTTTCCGTGGGCATGGCCAGAGAGTGACGCTTGGGCACGTCCTTGGTCAGCGTGGAGAGCGACTGTTTAGCCTTAAGAAGGTTAGACAGACAGATGCAATCAGTCAAACAGCAAAATCAAGCAACAACCCTGGAGAGAAATGTTTCTGGGTTGTCTTTGAGCGAGTTGGTGTGTTTTTTTCTCTTTATGTGTCAAAATGTACATGTTGAGTTATGTATCCAGAATCCTACTTCTAAGTCTCTGAGTGTATGCGGACCAGTGAGTTCTCCCCTGGGCTCCTCATGTGGTTGTTTCTCTTAAGAAAAATGGAGCTGTATTCATGTTCGTCTTTTGTTGTGTGAAATCTCTCCTTGCCCCTCCAGAGAGCGCAGAGGAGACACAAAAAAAACTAGAATTACCACTTTGCGGTTGTATGCCTCCGCCGATCAGTCAAGTTGCCTGTAAATGTCATCACTTCCTCATTTTATCCTAGGAGATATTTGTGTGAAATTGTCATAATATTCATATGACCTCTTGGACAAGTACGTGTTTTGAGAGGTCACAGTGAGCTTGACCTTTGACCACCAAAATCTTATCAGTTCATCTTTGAGTCTAAGGGACGTTTGTGCCAATTTTGAAGAAATTCGCTCAAGGTGTTCCTGAGATATCACGAGAATGGGATGGACGTGAGGTCACAGTGACCTTGACCTCTGACCACCAAAATCTTATCAGTTCATCCTTGATACTGAGGGACGTTTGTGCCAAATTTGAAGAAATTCCCTTGAGGCGTTTCTGAGATGCTCACGAGAACGGACTGGACAGACGGACCACTAGAAAACATCATGTGTCCGGCCACGGCATGGAGGCATAAAAAAGGAGGAGAAGAATATCTGGAGGAGGATTTGCTGTGTGCTTCCTTTCAGGGGAGGACGTTAGCGGTTGCTGGGGTGTGAAAATGGAGAAATAATGAAGCTTTTCCAGAAGTTTAATGAATACATTTTCTCTCTTCACAAAGCACAAATCATCTTTTAACAGGAACCACAAAGAGCTGCTGGAGCCTTGGGAGATGTGTTTTTGTGTCTGTCAAAAGTTTTGTTTCCCTGTGAGTATGTTTTTTAGTTTTTTTTTGATTAGCCTTGACATGTCTGTGTTTCACAAATGCTTAAAATGTTGTGCAAATCTTATTATCATGCCAAGCGACGGCAGGCTGCAAATCAACACAATCAGCTCCGTTGCAATCATCTCTACCTGCCAGCGGTCAAACGATTATCAATCAGAGTCTTTGACATGCAAAACAGAATACAATCACAAACCTTCGGAGGAATCATTAGTTGTCACAATATATTTTACCCCCTCAAGCATTTCTTCTCTCAATTATAAACACATTCAGATCAATCACAGCGGGAACCCGAGGGGATCACTGATGTTAGGATCACTGGGATCAGGCTCAGGGTTAGTCAAAAACGTGCAGCTGAGGGGGGAGAGGGGGTGGGGGGCTTTCCAAAACGACAATTAGGTCACAAGTAGGAGAGATTTCCAGGGAGCGGGAGGGTCAAGAAGAAAGGTCAAATTGTAAAGCTGGGGGGCCCATCTTACCGCCATGACCCTAGGAGAGTAGTCCCTGTCTGCAACCCGCTCAAACACCCGGAACTCCATTCTCTGATTGACAGAGTTACTCATCTGGGGGGTTGGAGACATGACGGAGGGCTATACTGAACATTCAAAGGCTTTCTGAATAGTGCACAGTGACAGACAGACGTACTGTACACCAGGAAACAGTCATGAAAGATGTTGTGAATATCTTCTTGCTTGTTCTGGTCAGTAGTTTCAACACTGTGTGTGTCTGAGCCTTAACAACTGTACGAAGGTTGACTTCATGCTAAGGGGCCGTTCACATGTAGCGTCTAAAAAGTAGGAAAACGCCAGTCGCGCAGCGTTCATCCTATAATCCAATGTGCTTGGAAGGTTGCGCTCCTGTTGCACCTGCCGCTACTAAGCAACCAAAACCTGCGCACTGCGATGACGATGATGATGAAGTTGCTGTAATTTAGTAGTAAAAGCCTTACTGACTAAACGAAGCTCAGTCAAAACAAAGATAAATGGATTTCCTGTAACGTAAGATAGAGCTACACCAAGTGTTGTTTCCCAGCGGAAGAGAGCTGCTCGCGACCGACACAACACGGTTTGAGCTGCGCTCGCCGCACATCACAGCGTGCAGCGCCCAAGTTGGGCTTTGCTGGACGCAGTCAATGGCACCAGACGCAGCGAATAGTCGTCGTGGCGCAAACCGTTGGAAATAACGTGTTTCAGAGCGCAGTGGCGGCGTTTTGTCTGAAAGGATCTTCAGTGAGCGAGAGAGAAATGGAGAGAACTAAGAGAAAGAAATACTCAAGCAGGAGTAAAACATGAATGAATCAATAAAAACCGATGAATATATCAGCCTTGTTTAAACCAGATGTTCACGTCAGAGGGGGGAATTATTCAGTTTTCTTTCCTGAGAATTAAAAGTAAAATTAAAAGTAGGATTTAACATAAAAATGCTGTTGCAGTCTACTTATTATTTTGATATTTTCAGTCTTTTAAAGTCACCAGAATGCAGGAAACAAAGTCTCTGAAACTCAAATTCTTCTGGGGGAGGACCCCAAGAGCCCTCGCTTTGGTTTTGCAGTCCTCCCTTTTTTTGAGGTCTCAAGGTTGGCAAGTATGCCTCGGACAGAAAGGGTGAAGCAAGTCAAATAGTCCGCGGGATAGATCATAAAGCTCTGGGTAGTCCAGCACAAAAAGATGAACCTCTCCTTCATATACGTACTGTAGTCTGATATTTACGGAAGAAAGAAAAGATTCCTGCCGGCTGTGATTGGTTGTTCCTCGTCACATGACACGAGGTGCTCGCTGCAGCATTTCAAAAGTTGAACTAATCGCGCCCTGAAAAGTAGGTGCTTCATGACGGCGTCTCTCTGCATTTGAGCGAGCCTGCCGCGCGTCTACGTTGACAACAATGCATTTGAGGACGCAAAAAACGCAATATGTGTACGGCCCCTTAGGTGTCCCTCTTTCTTCCTTTATTTCATCCCCTCCTTTTATTGGGGAATGTATTCTACACATAAAAAGCAAAGTATACACACACAGACTTAACATGGAGAAAATCAAAGTTTACAATGGCAAAGAATGAGATCAAATGTGTTTTAAAAGCATTAAAGAGAGACTGTCTCTCCCCGGCTGTCTGTCTTTGTGTCTCACCATGGCCAGTTCAGCCTCCAGCTCCTTGATGCGGTTCTCCTTGAGGTCGAGCTGGGAGCGCAGCATCCCCGCGTGCTCCGTGGCTTCCTTGGTCTGCCGCCGCAGGTCCCACTTCTCTCTCTCCAGCAGGTCCTTCTCTTTGGCCAGCGCCTTCACCGCCTCCTCGCTCTCCTGGTGGACACAAGAGATCCTGATGGATTGGTTCACAAACCGAGCATACCTTCGAAAAATAAACTAAAGTCCAACCTGCTAAATAATGGCCACAGTGAGCCACAGTCTCTCTACTTCCTGTGCTGTCTTGTCAGTTTCTCTTTACACTTGAGCAGATTAGTTCACTGCACACGTCCATAAAACATTCCTATCCACAGCACGCACACACATTTTGTTTTAAGGACTAATTCTGAGGAACGACACAACAAGGGCTCACTTATTTATAAAACCAGGCCGTTGCTGCTTGGAAAGGCCTTTTTGTTTTAATGCTACACAAGAAGAGACTCTTTTTGTCCGTGCACAGAACATGGGTGCCATACTTTTCTGTGCTGCTCATAGTTGCGTATGAAGTCGCGGAGCTGCTCCTCCCGGCTCTCCAGTGTGGCATAAAGCTGCTGCATCTGGTTCACCAGGTCGGCTTTCTCTGCCTTCAGACGCTTACGGTCCGACTTCATGGCTGCAAGGGAGGACGAGAGAGAGGGAGGATTGTTAGTTAGCAGGAGGAAATAACAATGGGTTAAGTAACTTATTGGTGGTAAGTTAAATTACAGTATATAAATATGTCAGAAAAACAGTCCCCTTGTGTTTGGAACAGAGTTGTTTAAACCATGATGGAGAGAAAGAAACACGTTATGCACGTCTATTCCCACGGAGTAAAAACAACAACAAATGCTGCCTTCACAGGTTTCTGATTTTATTGAGCAAGATTTTGAAGCCTGGCATTTGGCATTTTGTCCGTCGTCATCTTGGTTTTTCTTCAACCAGAAGTGACACGAGAAGGCGGAGCACATGTGTGTACAACCAAATGCTGAATAAGACATTTTTTTGGGTGACCACAGTGTTACAATGAACTTTCATGAAGTGAAAACACACTGTGAAAGGGTTAAAGTTGTAAGAAAAAAACACGGACAACTCCCAGACCGGACAACGCCGGGTCACGCCCTGAACAAGCATCCCCTGCTTTATGGTCTGTTTGACTCGAAATGGGACCATAATTTACTAAATAAACATCATGCTGACTTGAAACTAGCAATTGAGACCATAAACTCATGTTTACAATGTTTACTGAGGTAATAAATCAAGAGAGACTTCTATACAATCAGACTTCTTTTTGCAACAGGAGGAGTCGCCCCCTGCTGGCTGTTAGAAAAAATGCAAGTTTAAGGCACTTCTCAGACCCGCAGGTTGCCCACTTTAGACGACTTTAGACGTATTAACTGCACAAACGTGATGAATGTGCAGCATTTTCATTTAAACTCAGTGCATGTCCATGAATCCAGATTGTAGCCATGCAGAATAATTAAGGTATTCGGCACTTCTCTTTAAAGTAGAAACATTAAACTGCTGGTGTGATGTGGCGCGGCTGCGTGTTGATAAAAAGGGTGAATCACACATGAACTCCTCCTGTCAATCTCCTCTCTGCTGCTGGATTCTTTAGAGGCTGTGTCTCTCGTTTCATCTATCTCTCTACCACACACTCTTTCTAATCCTCTGGCACCTCACCCACGCATCGCGATAAAGAATATGGTTCAGTGTAGTTATTCACGGAAGCTCTAATTTCCTCAAAGACAACATATCCTCTTTCTCTTCTCCTCTGCATCTCCTGCTTTTCTCTTCATGCACGGCTGTTTTTCTAGACATCCGCTTTAAAGCCGACTTCTCCCTCCAGCTATCTTCCCAAACGGACAACATGGGCTTTATTTACATTTTATGTATTCTCACTGTGTCCGTCCACCTTTGTCTTTTTCACTTTGACTTATATTTCCAGCAGCTCTGACTGCTGGATGTTTCACAACATCACACGGTTCTCTGTTTCCCTCTTGATGCTTGTTATTACGTGTTCACCTTTCTTCTTCATTCCGTCTTTCTTTCCTCCCTCCGAGCCAGCTGCGTGTCATTAATTAACTTATATCACAGCCCGGTTAACTGCGTGACATTCACAAGTTGTTGTCTGGGGAGGCTCGCTCGGGAATGGAAGCGCAGTTTCACAAGGACGGATTCACCCTCTCGTTTCCTCTCCTTCATTTCTCTCCTGTCACCCTTTCATATCTCTCCCTTTCACCCGTTCTTCAGAGGTGGAATTCCCGAGCAAAAAAAAAAAAAAGCGATACTCGAGCCAAACTAGCCGGCGAAGGGAGACAAGAAACATCTCTCATTGGCCAAGAGAAACAGGAAACCTCCCAGCACCTGCCTCAGGAAGTGAAATCAAAGCCGTCTTTGAGATGAGCCAAAAACACTGCTGCTGCCTCACATCCTGCACCTGTGACCGTTTGGCAACATCGACCCTCCTGGTGTCGGATACAAGAAAGCACTCACTGTGACTCAGTTAAAAGGGTCCATTCACATTCGCAAATCATGTTAGCACGGCTACTTACCACGTATAACCTACGTATGAGCGCTTTTAATGACCGAAGACGGTCCTGAGGCTCATTGTTACCTTACACTGAAGAATGTAGGTGAGATGAGCGAAGCATTCGCATGTCTCCTCCTGCTGACAGCCACATTAATGACTAACATACTCTGTGGCTCGGTCCAAGCCTCCAAGAATTACTACCAGATGAAACAAGAGAGAACCACCTGGGAAGCGTACAGAGCTGAAGCTAATGCGTGTGGAGCTGGAGGAGGAGGAAGACACGGAGACGCTTCAATTTAATAGTCTTTTCATGGAGGAATGATATCCGTGAAAGCGCCTATCTTCAGTCTTGCCATGCATTGCAGGAATATATTTTTGAGTATTTGGGTACTTTTTCAATTATATCTAGTTTTCCTCCATGTCTGCAATGTGCATCAATGGATGTCTTTGTGCAAAACGATGTGTGGCTGCATGCACATTTAGATACTAAAAGCTACTCGAGCCTGTTGGAGCAGATCAGGACTCATGCAAAACAAACACTCGCCATCAAAAGTTCAAGTTCCAAGTGCTCGATGTTGAAAGCAGAAACACCTGCCTGTATCACGCTCTCTCTAATATCTGCACAAGTGTTTTTTTTTTTTAGCTCACCACACAAAGGCTCTTCTGCTACCAAAGCCCTCGTGCTTTAAAGTAGTTTAATGTGAGCATCGTCTACTGCAGTGGGCTAAAAGCCTTTTGTCTGCTGGGCTCTTCTGGGGGGCTGAGATTGCCTGCAACAAGTGGCCAACTCATTAGTTATTACACTGGACTCCTCAGGGAGCTCCTACTGGCTGGAGACACTTTGGTATTTTAAGGGCGCTATCGCAAGCCAACATTTAGTCAGTTTTAACTAGTCCGAACTCTGGTGTGGAACAAAACAACCACAAGTGAGAGATGGTCTCTGACTGTTTCCAAGTGAACTAAAACGCAGGCTGCCTGTGCGAGCATTATTTTGAGATGGACCCAGGTAAACGACACTTTAACATGAGTGGGAGAGGACTGACCTGGACTTCTGTAGGAGTCTGATGTTTGCTTGACATCTGGGTCAGAGAGAACGTACAGAATGTGCTAAATAAACTCCACAAAAATAGCGATGTCTATAAAGTAATTCAATATAAACTGGAAGAGAAGGGATTTGTGAGCACAGCAGATCAGTGCCGAGTCAAAGCGAAAAAAACTTCAACAGCAATATTTCAAAGTCTGTGATTCTGTAGCTCTCGAGACAAAGAAGCAACTCAGCAACTTACTTTTTATTTGGTCCGTTTTAATTTGTGCATTTTGAAACTAACTGGAAAACAAACCAAAAGAACCAAATATAAAGCCTCAATGATATACACAAACATTACATATAACCTCTATTAGATTATATGGATAGTGATAAAGTTAATCTGTGCTTGCAAACTCTACAAAATACATTTATGAATGCTCTGTGACTTGGTCTTATAATACTGAGCCAAGTATTACCAAAAGGCATAGAATAAAATCTGAATATACAGTAGAGAGGACAAATAGCATGTATATTCTATACCTATCTATATGACGTATGCAGCATACGTATGTCATATAGCTCTGACCACAACCGCCAACCCTGTGCTCGCTGCTACTTCCTCCTGCTTCAGACGGAGACAGGCTAGCTGTTTTCCTCTGCTTCTAGTCTTTATGCTGAGCTAAGCTAACCAACACTCCGTCAGAGTGGATATCAATCTTCTCATCTAACTACCAGCAAGAAAGTGAATAAGCCTATTTCTCAAAATGCCGGGGCGATAGTGAGCTGGTTACTAATTGAGCAGCTGAACCTTTTTTCTAAACAGTATTAGTCTTTCTATTGTGATGTTGTTGTTTGTTTGGTCGG
>CAKAOI010032185.1:943-16850 GCA_916701655.1 Sebastiscus albofasciatus
GTAGATAACTGGTTGGAGTACTGGAGGTTGTGGGTTTGATCCTTATGTGGCACAGTCTGTTTTCAGGTCTAACTTCCAATGACAAAGTCAAATATACGAAGAGAACAGTGTCAAGTGCATGTGGCATTGGTGGCTTGGCTGCTTCATTCCCGGTTCTGGCTGTAGCAGAGCAGGGTTTGATCCCCACCCTCACATCGATGTCCGGTGCCCGACAGTGGAGTGAGACGGTTGTCTCCTCCCAAGGTTTACCAGAGATACAACTAGGGGGTTATGCAACAGAAAAACTGAAATTTTAACTGTTTTGTTACAAAATATATTATAATAATATATGACAAATTAAGTTGTCCTTAACATATAACCCTAACCCTGACCTGTATGAATATATAACCCTAACCCTAACCCTGACCTGTATGAATATATAACCCTAACCCTGACCGGTATGATTATATAACCCTAACCCTGACCTGTATGATTATATAACCCTAATATATAGTATATATGCTATATACTATATATGTGTTTTCATGAAATCTCTCTATGACTTTTCTTCATGAAATTTTCGACATACTATAATGACTTTTTTCCATGACATTTTTCAACATGCTATACTATAACTTACTTATGACTTTTTTCGACATGACTTTTTTTCATGAAATTTTTTGACATTTTCAACATGCTATGCTGTTTTTCATTAAATCTAAAAAAAAAAAAAAGTCATAGTATAGTATTTTGAAAAAAAAGTCACAGTATGTCCGAAAAAGTCATAAAAAAGTAATATTATAGTAAGTTGAAAAAAACCCATTAAAAAGTCATGGTATAGTATGTGGAAAAAAGTCCTTTAAAGTCTTGATAGTATGTGGAAAAAATTAATAAAAATCTCATAGTATATGACGTCGAAAACGTCTTAAAGTCTTAGTGTATAATGTCAAAAGAAAGTCACAATCTAGTATGTCGAAAAGGTTTTTAAAAAAGTCATAGTATAGTATGTAGAAAAATGCCATAAAAACAGTCATACGAAGAAGACGACAAAGAAAGACAGTATAGTATGTCGAAAAAAGTCATAAGTAAGTTAAAGTGTAGTATGTTGAAAAAAAGTATTTTTACTTTTTTTTAGACATACATACATATACTATGACATTTTTAGGACTTTTTCGCCTGTGTTGTTTTTTTATGAATTTTTCGCCATACTATACTGTGATTCTTCATGACTTTTTTAACATACTATACTATAACTTTTTTATGACTTTTTTTAGACATACTATACTACACAGGGCCGGCTTCAGGCATAGGCCATATAGGCGGCCCTCTAGGGTGCCACCTTCTGGGGGGCACTAGTCGGCCTCTACAAAAAGAAGATGCAGGTGGGCACCCTTTTTCATTTTCTGCATCGAGGTAACAAATTAACAAATAAATAAAAGAAATACACTTTGCAGCCCTGTAACTCTCCTTGTGGTGAAACTGACTAAACACTTTTAATTTAATTTAATTAATATCATAATAAATACAGTTTTTTATGAAAATAAAAATCTAAATTTTTGTCCTAAAACCATTTGATGTGTGTTGCGGTTTACGGGGCTCGGGTTAGGGTTCTTAGGGGTTGAACGCTGATCTTAAAGCGACAGGGGAAGGGGGGGCTCCAAATCCAAATTTTGCCCAAGACATCAAAATGGCTAGAGCCGTCCCTGATACTAAAACTTTTTTAACATACTATCCTGGATGTTTTTAAGACTTATTTTAACATACTATACTATGACTTTTTTAGGATTTTTTTTGTCATACTATACTATGACTTTTTAAGATTTTTTCGGAATACTATACTATAACTTTTTCAGACATACTATACTAGGATTTTTCTATGACATACTATACTATGACTTTTTAAATGACACATATTTAGATACTGAAGAAGATTGGATCAGTTTTTGCAGTTTGCATATCAACAAGACTTGCATTATAATTGGAAATTCTCAGTTTTATTGTGAAAATACATTTGGTATGCATAGAAGTTTATAAGACTGCATAAAGTAAAAGAAGCCAGTGCATTTACAGTATATACAATTAGAAATAGAAAAGCAAGAGAAATAAGCCGTAAATGTTAGTTATTGCTCAGTATCATCGTTAGCTGGCCTGGTGGAAGTTTAACAAAAATCTTCACTGGAGTCCCTTTAAAAAATGTGCTTGTTCCTCGCAGTTGATGTAAAACAACACCGCAAGATATTTAAAAATAAATAATGTAAAACTCTTAATAAGAAAAGAGAAAAGGAAGTTTCTGTATTTTAAGTAATTCCCTAATTTTGCTGCCAGGGGGGCAAGCAGTTCACCCACAAGCAGACAGATCCAAAATATGACCTGAAACATTGTCAGCCACATAAAATACATCAGTAACCACACACTGTTGATGTTTTTAAGAAAGATGAAAACATCCTGAACTAAAAAAAGAAATGGAACGCAACAACCGTGGCCACCGTGGTTCTCGTTGGTTTCGATGAGTACAAAATTACAAACAGGCCTCTCGACATATATCTTCAGATCTGAAACGATTTGACAGGTCAGAGTTAGTAAGCATCGTGATTCTGTAGCTCCACCCAAAACACTGTAGGTCCCATACTTTCACGACAGTACATACCTCGCAACATTCCCACGTGTTTTCAGTTTGACATTGTTTGTCTAGTGTTTCAAACATCCTGTTCTACGACACTGGGACAGTAACGTGTGAATTCTGGGGTTGTGATAGAGAAAAATCCGGCTAACATCTCTTAAAACCTAGCAACATTTAAAACAGACAACAATATTGTGATAACCTACAACAAACTGTCTGTGTTGGTCTCAGGAGACCCAGTAACAGTGAATGAGTATAGTTAATCAACAGCTTTCTCACTGTATCAGGCGACTAAAAGAGCAGGTACACACAGGTACTGGCAGGGACAAAAGCTGGAAGACATTTCACCTACTGTAAAAATAGCTACATTCAAATGGCCTTAATGTGCCTAACAGTACGTCTTACTCACATGTGATTTATCGTTAAGAGGCTGTCGTGGTAAATGACCTGCAGATAGACCCCGTCCTAACCTTACTGAATAGCAGGAGATCAAACTGCAGCCCAGCAGGCAGCAATAGCTGTGTTACATTCATCGGAGTCCTGCTGGAAAATACAATACAGGATTTGGAAAGCATCCACCTCTCTGAAGAAAGGACTGCAGTTCTTATCTGAATAAAACATCTGTAAAACCCACAAAGGTCTTCCAGACCAAAATAATATTTAAGTTGAATATAAAGGCCAACAATATCTGAGAATGATACCACTAATATAATGTTGTTACTATTCCTACAGAGGTGTGAGAGTTGCTCCTGTGGTCACTGTTGGATCTACACTGAGTGTGAGAACTGAGCACATTTCTTCACTCAACAGTCTAATAAATTAAAATGGTCCAATTCTAGTGAAGAGATACCCTGCAGTCAGAGTATACATTTCATGGTCCAGAGGTTCCTCCATCCGGCTCTGAACCAGTCACTGCTTGGTTCTGTCACATCTGTTTCCAGAGGAAGATGAGGCTGTGGAGGCCAGGCCAATGATTACAATCACAGTCTCATTACAGGCAATTTAAGGTACATTTACAGCAAACAGCAAACAGCATGCTTTGATTAGGATCTGACCAATAATGGACTTTTCACAGCTGGATTGAAACTGTTGATATCTCTTGCTGATATTTAGTAGTTAACATTAAAATCTGACATTATCACTTGTACTTTAATTACGACATTTTGGTCCTCAAAACATTTTTTTTTTAATTTTCTAAATTCATAGTCCTTTTTTATTCAATGCTCCTGTCTAAAATAATTTCTACAGTAATTGTTATATGCCAAATCTATGCAAATACCTTCAAAAACTATGTGGGTTCGGTTTTTACTTCGAAAATGTGATTTTGTTTTATTTTTGTTCAGTCAAAATGTCTCTAAAATATTGTTTTTTTAATTTAAAATTGATGCAGTTCTTACATACTGTATGTTATTACCCACAAACTGGCTGAATTAAATCTTATCCACTGCCGTCTTCCATCAGAAGTATGTAATTCAAATTCACATATTGGTCAACCCTTGTTGTGACAAAGTTAAAATTATACTTACTGAATTGTTTAAGCTTGGTAAAGTGGCCCCGCAGTTTCTTCAATGGGTTCTGGAATAAATCAAGACAAAAATTAGCATTTACTATCCCAACAAAGCGATTGCATATCTAAATCATCTGTCATATTTTTCACAGCAGACATTTTGACTTGTTATAGTAGGAAATGCACAGATGTTAATGTCTCTGTTCACGTGACCCAGTGAATGTGAGAACCAGCTGACACAATACCAGGAACCTGAAACTGAAGCAGCTAAATGAAAAGAATTTAGTTGTTTGCACTTGTGCTTTTCACACTGTGACATGTTGAAATGGCCTCTGTGCAAAAAGCCTAATGTCTCTCAAAGTAAGAAGACAAAATGCGACACCACTGCAAAGCCTTCAAACCAAACTAGAAATACCGGCTCGCAGTTGTATGCCTTCGTCAACCGGTCAAGTTGCAGTTTTTATACATGTCTCTCCAAAATGTCATCACTATTCTTTTAGACATTTTTGTGAAATGTCATAATTAGCTTATGAATTATTGAGTTGTGGCCAAAAACGTGTTTTGTGAGGTCACAGTGACCTTTGACCACCAAATTGTAATCACTTCATCCTTGAATTCAAGGACGTTTCTGCCAGATGTAATGAAATTTCTTACAAAAAAGTCAGAAAAAAAGTCATACTATAATAAACCATAAAAAGTTATAGTATAGTATGCCATAAAAAGAATCATAACAAAGTCATGGTAGAGTATGTCATTAAAAAAAGTCAGAAAATGTGATAGTATACTATGTCATAAAAAAGACACAAATGCCATAAAAGTCATAGTACAGACTGTCATTAAAAAAAGTCATAAATAAGTAATTAAAAGGTCTTAAAAATGTCATAAAAAATGTCATACAAAAGTCAGAGTATAGTATGTCAAAAAATGTCATAATGTCATACAAAAGTCATAAAAAAGTCATAGTATAGTATGTCGTAAAAAAAGTAATAAACAAATAGTCATACAAATGTCATTAATTATAGTTTGCCATAAAAACATCATAAAAAGTCATAGTATAGTGTACCATCCTGTAACCCTGAATAGGATAAGCAGTTACAGATAATGGATGGATAGTATGCCATAAAAATGAATGTATGTCAGGAAAAACATCATAAAAAATGCCATAAAAATGAATGTATGTCAGGAAAAACATCACAAAAAATGCCATAAAAAAGGTCATAAAAAATGCCATAAAAAGGTCATGAAAGGTCATGGGATAGTTTGTCATAAAAATGTCATAAAAAGTAATTAAAAAGTCATAGTATAGTTTGTTATAAAAATTCATAGCATTACACACATTAAAAATGTCATGAAACAGTCATAAAAGATGTCATAAAAAAATCCTAATTAATAGACTGATATTAATATCAAAATAGGCTATATATCATGATTTATTGGGAGAAACCAAATCAGACAATCACCACCCCCATATAGCCCGAATGGAATGATCCTTTGTTTCCTGACTACATTTTACCGCCACTGCGACAATTCAACTGTGAGATTGGCTGTCGAATCAGGCTTCTTAGATCGAATCATCAAATAGTCGACTATTCGGGGCCACCCTTAAAAAAGTCATAGTATAGTATGTCCAAAAAAGTAAAGTATGTCATAAAAAAAAGTCATAAAAAATGTCAGGTCATAAAAAGTCAAGGGAACTGCACTCAGCGTGCTCATGTTTACCAAGAATCACTTTGCACCAGGGACACAACATGTTTTTTAAAGCATTACTTGAACCCCAAAGTAATGTTTGTCATCAATAACTCATCTCTATCAGTCTTGAATGTCACACAAATAAGGTTTTCACTCTGCCCTCACAGAAAACGTATACTGTAGTTGACAAATGTTGTTTCCACCTCACAATGGTAACGAAACATAAACTTTTGAACAAATGCAAAAGCAAATTAAAACCCCATTAAAATTAGGCATTGAGAAACCCCCTTTCTTTTCAGGGATTTTAGGGTATGCAGCGTGAGAAACTAATATTAAAATTACCATTTCTGCAGAACAGATTGTCATTTAGGCTGAAGAAAATGTGTATTTTTACATAAAGATCAAATCTGATGCACTTGTAAATGACACAAAATCTAATCTCAGATTTCAAATTGAAAGAATCTCACCACGTAGAGGCCGTTTGTGTGACTTGCGTCGATGCACCATGACCCCGATAATCAACGCAGCACCGACCAGCACGACGGCCAGCACTGAGAAGCTGGTGATGGCTGCCAGTTTCCACACGTCAGGTGTCTCGTCCACAGATTTACCTATTGGTTGTACAGAAAGAGCTTAAACTGCAAACACTGAAAGAAAGGATATGGCTGTACATGAATCATTTAAGGCAGGAAGTCATTTACATTCACTGATTCACTGTCTTACATGTGTTGCATGACGGTGTCTTTGGGTACTTCTTGCATGATGCACACGGCACACAAACGTCCAAATCTGAGTTCCAAAACTCTAAACTGTTACACTGACCTGCACACAGGAAAAAAAAATCATTAGTTCGTTTTCAGGTCAAAACATTTTTCATGTTATATGAAACATAACTCTGCTTAAGCCTTTGAAATATTATGTGGAGGTATGATTTACAGACGCCATTTGAGACTGTTTTACAAACCAACAAAAAATTCCCTGACTCTGGAATAAAAAAAAATAAAATAATCATAACCAGGTGACATGCAGGAAAGCAGGAAATACATTTAAAAAAGTATAACTTGGACTGAGCATGTGAGAAACTTTGTGGCTTTCTTCTTCTCATAAAATGAAAGTGGGAAATTCCTATGGGTCAGACTGCTGATGCAACTTATTTGCAAGAGAGAGAATTACTCAGTAACTTTGGGTGTATGAACAGGCAGTGCGTGAAGAGCAGGATGTGTTTTCAGAGTGCTTCCGTCTATGTACGTGCGCGACTTCCAGAGAATAACCCAACGTGTCTGAGAAAGAAGCTGCCGGTGGTTTAGCTCTGAGAGAAAACATCTACCTCTGTGGACACAATGGAAAGCTTCGTCTCTCTTTTTGGCAGCCATACAGCTGAATTAGCCTGAAGATGTGACATAGTTAACACCAGGGTGATTGTTGAAACTGTTTTAGTGCTTTAATAGTGTGTGGTTTTCTCTGCAGGTTCCTGGCTTTGATTAAGAAGCACATTAAAACCCCAAGGTCATGCATAAAGTAAGACATCAAGCTGAAGAAACAACCTCTACAAAGCAATATTGCAACTCAAAGTCAGCCTATAGGATGAATGAAACAATACCAAACACAACAAAGTTACAGGTGGCGTAACAAGGAAATAGTCTGCAGATATTTGGAAAGATAAAATGACAATCTTTCTTCCTTCTGACGTGTATTTGCATGGACACCTTGTTTTGTGTCCACCATTTGAGCAAAGAGCCACCCTGAGCCTAAACTGAGTCATCATTTGCGGTAAATGTCATGTTCAAACTGGCTGTTTTCATTACCACTGAAAGCAATACCACTACCAGAGAGACGAGTCTGACATAAACCGAAAGTTAGTAAAATGAATGTGTTGGAACCTGCGGCCGCTTCAATGACAACAATACCGGGTAATGAATATTGCGACATCAAGCTGAGGAGCTGACAAATCAATTTTGCATAGAATCTCCCCGAATTTTTGTTTTTTGTATCTCATTGTGTGCAGCAGTGACATTAAGTGGTGCAGTAAGCATTAAAAACTTTTATTTAAAGGTGCAGCATGGAGGATTTGGCAGTATCTAGCGGTGTGGTTGCAGATTGCAACCAGTTGAAACCGTGTGCCAAATGTGTAGGAGAACTACAGTGGCCGACGCGAAAATGTGAAAACACGAAAACGCAGATGGCCTTTGACTGCTCTGGGCTACTGTAGAAACAAGACGGCCGGCTCCGTATGTAGATATAAACGGCTCATTCTAAGATATCGAAAACACACCGATTCTTATTTTCAGGTGATTATACACTAAAGAAAACATACTTATTAAAATCATATTCCATTTCTGCCAATAAATACCCCTAATTGATGCACACTATTTCGTTAAGAGTACTAGTACCATCCAAAAAATAAGATTTTTTTTTTTTTGCTTAAACAGAATTGTAGCTGGCAGATGAATGTAGAGGGGTAAAAAGTAGAATATGTACCTCTGCAGTATAGAGTAACGTGAACAAGAAATTCTCAAATACAAGTACCCCAAAATCCCCAAAATCGTACTTAAGCACAGTAGTAGCAGTTACTTTCTAATACTGGTGAATTTACGGCTACTTTTTTTCCTCAATGCATCATTCTAAAATATCAGAAAATAGTGAAAATGTCCTAAAGCCCGAGGTTACGTCTACTAATGTGCTTGTTTTTTCTGACAAACAGTCCAACATGTGAAGATTTTCTGTTTACTCAAGACAAAGAAAAGCAGGAAATTGTCACAGGTGAGAAGTTCAAAACTAGTTCATGTTTGACATGTTGATGATAGTAGATAGATAATTGTGGCTCTGGAGTGACCTTCCTAAATGATGACGTCATAGTGATGTCATCAGGGTTATCTCAGATTGGGCTCGAGAGGCAAGGAGGGTCTAACGAAAGATGCAATTAAGTTGCATTATGGGAAACGTAGGATCCGGTGTTTTTGGAGCTTGACCCATGACTAAAAGATATCTCGGACTGGTTTGATTTTAACTATTCTCTGTCTCTTGTGAGTTTGTAAACTTTATGGAAGTGCAATACTAAACCGCTGGAGCACCCCTTTAATTTACTCTTCAAACTCTACTTACAAATGAATTCCCTTGGTATCACTCACAAGAACTGAACCTAGACCCAGAAGGAAATGTCTCTTTCCAAGAGCATGATCCTACACCCCTAACGTGTAGGAGGGTGTATTGTATGGGTCATTAGCTGGTCACATAACACAGGACACACAATACCTGTCAACGAGTCAGTATAGGGTCATAACTAAACCAGCTGCAGCCAGAAAGCACTTGCTAAAAAAGTCATGTTTGAGGCATTTTGACCTCTAACTCTCTGGTTATGTTACAGCCACATGCTCAGGCCTCTAGAGACTCTCCACTCTCCACAGCCTGCAGAGCTGGACTGACTCATTTTAGAGCTGTGGTCACAGAAAAAATGTGTCACAGTTCTTGTAAGCATTTGTCCAGATGACTCAAACCCTACATCATCCAGCAGGTCCAGCTGGACTCCCGCTCGAAGGGTTCAAAAGGTCACCGAGAGGAACTGAACCTTGACTGCTGACCGACCTCAGTGCAAACCCAAAACCACACCTGAGGAGCGGAGCTTTTGTTGCTACACTGTTAAGAATTTCCCAGTAAAATAACAGTAAAGAACTGATGGTAGCAGGGTTGCCTTTATGTTACTGTAAAATTAACATTATTATACTGTCACTGAAACTTACAGCTTTGTACTGTTAATGAAAAATACAGTTTGAACTTTATTAATTTCACAGTATTTTACAGTTAATTTACTGTTTAAAGATACATTATATAGCTTTTTTTCACCTTTCTTTTACATTATCTTACTGATTTGTTTTAATGCACTGTTTAGGTTGTATTTTTTACATACATTTTAATAAACAAAATGTCTATAGCTGGCTACAAGCACAGAATGAAACCAGAACAACATGTGAGTGAAGAACAATACAGTTAATTCACTGATTTTCCAATCATGTACAATGTACAAGCCTCACATGTGCAGATCAGGTCCCAGAATTCAAGAAATACTGCATGAAACTGTCACTGATGATACTTTAGACAGTTGATCAGTAGTAAATTGATGTTTTTTTAAGAATGCATTATAGTTCAGTTAAAAAACGACCTATGAGCGTAATTTACAGTTTACAGTGTAGAAATTAAACAACAAACTGATGAAACTTCAACCATGTTTCTGAGATTAATCTTAACTTCAAGAAAGAAACTGTTGGAGGTTTCAGTGGGACTCTTTACTACAACTTTTAACACATCCACCAGCCAGCATTGTATTTGAGCAGCAGGGATAATCATTTGACTACATAAGGTTCTTATGATTCAGCACTTAAAATCTGGCAAACAAGAACCAGTCTGAAGCCATTTTTTTGTGTTCCCGAGCAGAAGACCTTGGCAGATCTCAGCACCTAGCCTAACAACCAGTGTTTTTGGGTGTGGGGGTGCTGTGTTTTGTCATGAATTTGGAAGGAGGGTGGGTGGACCAACAGCTGACGTCCAGATGTAGAGATGGTTTCACAAGGATAGTATCAAGACAATAAAAGCAAGTTTTGATTTAATGAGTAAATTAAATGCATTTTTGGGAACTTTAATGACTCAGGAAATGGTCTTAATTATTCAAGAGTTTCAATTCTCAGTGTAATCTGAGTCTGGGATTAAATCCAGACTGCTGTGGAAACAAACTCAAAAAGCTGTTTTCTTTTTTTGGGAGTTTCTATGAGACAGTGAAAATATGTCTTTTGATCAAAAATGGACAGTGCGCCCTGTCTCCATGTGGCCTGTCCTTCTCACCCTGGGACACGGATGGATGGGGTGAAATAAGGCGATCGGAATGCGGAACCGGTGAGCAATGCAGCTGGTAAAGGAAGCGGCTTTTGAAAGCAGAGCCACTATCTGACTCCATTAAGTTAAGAGACCAAACCAGACTATCTAAATCCATGTTCACAGAAACAAGGTTACACAATAAATCCAAAACGTAGAAATAAAAAGGAAAAAGTTGTGTAATCACTTGAATAATAAAAAAAAATAATAATTTAACAAAAAAAAAAAAATGTTGGAATAAAAATCATACTTACTTTTCTGTGCGCTCACACCATAGAAATTAGTCACAGCCGCTATAATAAATCCGCAGAGCGCGCAGAAAGAAGCGTTAGAATAAGCCATCCTGATGTCCGCGCGTAAAAAGCTGCTCGCTGTCGGCTACACAATTCCCGAAAGTTCATCTGATTAACAATCCGGTGCTGGGCTTTTTCAGCATGGAAAAGCGAGCATCAGAAGTGAGTCACCCGGAGGAGTCTGAGCCTTGTTTTAATAGCGCACACACCCACGCTAACAGTTCAACTCCTATGAGTCATTTCCTATGTACTGTACTGCTCTGCTCTGCTCGGATTCTCTCTGTGCGCAACTCCCAGACTCACAGGAAACTCCTCTACCATAGTATGTGGTCTCATTTGCTTCTCTCCAAAGAAAGTGAGAGTTTCAATTAAAGAACCACCTCAGGTATGAGAGGTTTCAATATATATATATTTCATATTTTTATGGCCACACCCTGCAGGGATTTCTCCACATTTTTGTTTTTTACCAGAGAGAGAGAGAGAGAGAAGCCCATGTAGTCTGGACTTAATAGTGTTCTCATTGTTATTACCACGCCTGTCGACGTCATTGCCTCCTCTCTGCCAAAAAACACAACTCTCTGGCATGAGTCTTGGTCCCATGCACAGAAAAAAGAGGAACAGCACACTGCAGGCAGAAACAGATGACATTCACTAGATAAAAGTATCAGCTTTTTAAGGGAAAGTCTGCTCTAAAGCTAAAGATAAGCTTTTTATCTATGTGCTCTCCTGTGCCACATCTGCCAGATAGAAAGCTATGGTTGTGCTTTTTTGACATTTGAATAGTGTTCAGTGTCCCTGACGCAGGGTGGTGTTACTAATGTCTGGGGCTGGGTGTTGCCTGCTGCTGCTGCAGCACAAATATGCAATAACAAAGCCAGTGGACTCATGCCTGGAGTGCTATCAGGTTGGCCCCTGTCATCAGAGCATTGTCTCATGTATTAACCATCAGTTGCTACAACAACATCTGTCGAGTGATCACTCAGCACAAAGTCAAAACTAATTTATTCATATGTGTAAACAATGCATTACTACGAATCAAGTTATTCTTATTTTTTTGCCAACTCTCGAAGAAGTCCTACTCGACTGTTCCCAATTGCCTGATAAACTCTTTTTCGTCCACATATTTACTCCGTCTCTCTGCAGCCTGGAACTTTTTATGTGTGTGCTACATGGTGCGAACTGCCTTTCCCACAAGAGCTAACGTCAAACAGACGCAAACCAACCTCCCAGTAAATAGTTCACATCATCCGAACAGAGGGAAAAAGGGGTTTCATTGGCTCAATTAGGTAAAAAGCATGTTGTTAAACAGATGTTTTTGCACTCTACTGTCACGGCTAACCTTTAGGAAAGCGGTCTAAGAGGACCTGGAGCAGCACAGCCCACTAAGGACACCCATATGAGCTGACTTTCCACTGCAGTGATTTCATCAGTAATGAGGCACTATAAGCTGCAGATGTTGTGTCAAACTCTCCAATAGGAACCATGGCAACGGGATGAACACACACAGAGGACCTTGCCCAAGGTGATCCAAACACTGCTGTATGCGCTGACGGGGCGCCAAACTAGCTGACGTCTCCCAGGCATTGTTAATACTATAGCCTAACCAAGGAAGTTACACAACTCTGGGCTGTTGTACTTTATATATTAGAAACATATTTAGTTTTACACATGCAGTTTGTAAAGGATGGTTTCTTTTTAATTTTGAAATTGAAATCTCAGCTTCACTGATTTTACGGGACCTGCAGGACAAAAACAGGTCCAAGAAACGCTTTAGCAAGATTAACCATGAATGACTGCATTTCCACGTTTTTCAATACATTAAAAAAAAAAGAAATATTTAAAAGTGGGCCCAGTTTGTTAAAAAAAGAGGATGTTTAAAGGTACTAAATTGGGAGCATTTCTATTGCCTCCGCACGGCTCTCAACATGGCGACTCGCAGCTAACGGTGCTAACAACAGTGAAAAAAAAGACAACAGTGCTGACAGAGCTAACAGTGTTAACTGGGGGGAAACCAAAGATAGGTGCAACACTTCCCCAACAGCGCCGTCTGTCAGGAGCCAGTGGGGCACGCTCACATGCACAAACATGCACAAAAAGCACGCCTGGCCAGCCCGGCCATGTCAACAAAGCACAGAGAAGCTCAGATTACAACACACACAGAGGGAGAGTGACTTCACTCTGCTCATGTAGACATCACTCCTCCATACCTTTACATAGCAGATAGTTGTTTTGCTGCTATATTAATGTTCTGAATGTCAAAATAGCGCACCTTTAACATGGCGACAACGGCAAGGACAGGAAAAACAGTGCAGAGCAGCTCGACATATAAGAATATCAAAATGTGCACAAACAACTGCGTTTATTAACTACAGCACAACACTCTCAGTCAGATGCGTCACTATCTGTTTGGTCACCAAATGGCAATGATGCGGTAAAACAAGTCTTTTCCAAAGAGAGATTAAAACGGGGAAACACATCTAATCTGATATCCCCAAAAATGTCTGCCTCTTTGAATAAATCTTCAGTTCCTTTGTCTTTTCTCTCTATTCGTTTCTCTCCTTTGGTTCTGTCTACTGTTTTTTTCTCTTTTCGCTCCTCTGTCTCTCCGGTGAATTAGGTGATGTAGATGCGGTGGAAGTCGTTGGCTCCGAAGGCACAGTTGCACTTGGGGCACTTCCTCTGTCGGGTGTCGTAACGCATCTTCAGACATTCGTAGCAGAATACGTGGAAACACTTGGTGAGCACCGTCTCCTTGTCTCGTGTGTTGCAGCAGGGGCAGCGCAGCTTGGCCTGGAGACAGATTAATATATTATATATGGGACAAAAATGACTTGCCAACACTTGTTATTACCTCTATCCATTGTGTGGTACCACAGCTAACACTTGAGGGTGTAACCGGTTAGCTTCATGATATCCCCAGACCGTAGTATTTCTGTGGAAATGTGAGCTCACATTCTGGCCCATAATTCACAAATGAAAAACAGCGAATCAAACAAATTACAAAAGGTGTAGTAATTTGTATTACAGCACATTACTTCCACTGGACTGTTATAGTTCTGTCAACAACTGCAGGTGGTGCCAGAAAGCTGTTGGTGTTTTTACAACTCCCTCGCCACTAACGGAGGTTGATTAAAGCCATACATTACTCTGCATTCAAAAAACTTTCTCTTCCTGACCTTGTACTGGTTGATCTCCTCCTGCAGGATCTCATCAGCATCGGAGTACACCTCCACCTTCTTCTGTTTCTCCAGCTTCCGCCTCAGCCTCGACAGATCCTCCTAGAAGGCATCAAGAGAGGAGTGTTGTTCAACACAGACTCCTGATTTGATCTTCCAATCAGAACTTTAAGGAGTAATGTGTGAGAGTTCGGAGAGAGTTTGGAGCGATATCCCCTCCCGCCCCCCGACCCCGTGCTGAAATACAACATACCTGTGCTCGTTTCAGGTTGCTGCTCTCCCTCTCCCGGGCGGTGCGGTTCTCAGCCACGGAGACCTGGATCTCCTTAAGCTTGGCCTGCGTATGCTCCAGCTGCACCTTCAGGTCTTCTGCCAGCTGGGCAGCCTCCACCGCCTGCAGGAGGAAAGGAACCGGACACACTCAATAAAAAAAAAAAAAAAAAACTAATGAAATTCCTGAGTTGTAATGTGGTGGTAGTACAGTAAGCCGGGATAAAACTTGGCAATCTTGAGTCTGTTCTTTGTGCTTCAACTTTAAAGATTCGGTCATAACTTAAACAACAGCCCCGTTGGTTTGTTATGTTTTATCCTACTGCAGATTGTTTATATTTTCCAGCTCTGACGATTATTTTCCACAACATACCACGCGTTTTAGATCCTCCTCATAGCTTCCAGACCATCACTGGTTTCATTTAAAGCAAGCGGTATGAATGCACACACACAAGGTGACCTCATTAACAGTGCCCCCGCTGCACAATTGCCGTCTTGACAGGTACTTGGGCACTGTTAGTAATTACCAGAAATATGTCCCACAAGTAGGCCCTTAACTACTAGCAAAGAGTGTGGGAATTGTGGCAGACGGTGGGTTTAATTGGCCAACATTGCGGCTCATTAATGCAATATTTAGTGGAAGCAACCCCACAATTCTTGGATGTTAGAACTTCTCACGAGCACCTGGACACATCAAAATGTCGATGTGTACAAGCACAACTTTTAGCACATGATATTGACCAGATCCTCTTATAATGTAGTGTTTATATTTAGGAACATAGACATCTGGCAGCAATCAAATCAGCTAGAAAACTTTAAAAGGAACAGTGTGTAGCATTTAGGGGGATCTATTGGCAGAAATGGAATATTAAATCAGTATGTTTTCTTTAGTGTAAAATCACCTGAAAATAATCGTTGCGTTTTCGTTACCTTAGAATGAGCCGTTTATATCTACAACAATATGATTGATCGCATCTTTCTTCTCACCTTCCTCTTGTTGAGTTCTAGTGCTTGTGTCCGGACAGACAGCTCTTTTTCCAAAGCGGCAAGCGTGCACTGGAGGATGCCCTCTTTTTCCTCTAGCTTCTGCACAACCAACAGCTGGGCATCCACCTGGAGACCGACAGCAACAGTTAATACTTAAGTGCTCTGAGACAATGAAAACCATCAGTGCTGCATTACCAGGTCAGGAAGTTACACGTCACCTGTGTTTTGAATGTGAGAACTTGGTCGGCCAACTCCTCCTTCTCCTCTTTCAGCAGTTTGTAGATCTGGTTGGATTTGATCCGCTCACTCATCAGCTTGAAATTGGCGTCGTCCTTCTCCCGTAACTGCTGCAACAAGCGGCTGTTCTGCTCCTGCATGTCCTCGAAGGCCTGGCCCGTAACATCCATCTCACTCAGCAGGGCTTCCTCCTCCTCAAGAGACAGAGGTGTCAGGGATCAAAAACAATGAAGAGACAGTGACGGACGGCGATATTGCCTCTGCACTCCACTTTGTGAGGCCTTTT
>CAKAOI010032185.1:16870-61802 GCA_916701655.1 Sebastiscus albofasciatus
AAATTGAGTCTCCAGCATTTACTCTTTCTAACTCCTTTATGCCTTCTACATAAACAATAAAAAACACATGTGTTTTTACTTGTACATTTACTTGTAACAGAGTGTTTTTACACTGTGGTATTACTTTTACTTAAGTAAAATATCTGAGTACTTCTTCCTCCACCACTGTGCTCTTGTAAACAATTTAATCATAAACACATTGGTTGTGTAGATATGAATGGTGATGACACAGGAAAAAAGTCACACTCACAGAGCATGGTAAAGGAGACATGCTCTGTGATTCAAGACGGGTCGGGTGGGTAGCCAACATCGCCACAGATGTCCCCGTCCCTCCCCGTAGGGAGAGAGGGCGCAGCGATGACTAACGGCCCTGGGAGGTTCGGGCGAGGGCAGCTGTAAAGTTCGCGGCCGGTGTGGCGAGGGCCAGCCAGCCCACCCCGTTGAGAAGCGTAATAATATTAGCGGTTCATTATGAAACTGTGGCGATACAAATTTGCTTATGGCAGGCCGCCACGGTAATTAATGGGAAACACTGTGCATACGTATTACAATACATCATTTGCACACATGCAGCAGTCTAACAGAAAAAAAATTAGATTTTTCAGTCAATATTATCCCACAAGCAGACATATATGAGACAGGTGAAATAGAAATACATGGGCTTTAGAGCTGCAACGATTAACCGATAAAGCGATAAGTTGTCAACTATTAAATTAATCGCCAACTATTTTGATAATCGATTAATCGGTTTGTGTAATTTTTTAAGGAAAAAAGTCGAAATTTTCTGGTTTCTTTCCTCCTCTATGACAGTAAACTGAATATCTTTGAGTTGTGAACAAAACAAGACTTTAGAGGATGTTATCTTGGAAACACTGATCGACATTTTTCACCATTTTCTGATATTTTATAGCCCAAACAACTGATCGATTAATCAAGAAAATAATAGGCCGATTAATCAACAAGAAAAATAATCATTAGTTGCAGCCCTAATAGGCTTAACAGATTTGAGAGGCTTCATACAGCAACTTCTAGGTCCACACAGTGTGGCATGATGACTGCCATGAACGTCATTGGTCTTTTTTTTATTGGTAGGAGAAGAAACAATCACCCCAGCTTAATGTCTCGGTTGGCTCGGCTATATTTTTATCCATTACTTATGTGTTAAAAAAGGGAAAAAAAGACAACTGGCCTTTTTTTTGTGTACCTTCAAGTAACAACTCAAGTCAGTCAGTCAAAATGCATGCCTGCTACACAAATTGCAAACAAGTTGGCAGGTCTGCTATGACATTTTTTTAAGACTTTTTAAATGGCATTTTTATGGCGTATTATTCTATGACCTTTAAATTACATACTTACCTGATGTGATTAATTACATTACACCTTCATTGGCCTATTACTTGGACTGTGCATCTCGAGGCGCAATCACACCTGTTTCGTTTTCTATGCTGCAAATGACGTAGCTACAAAGTTTTTACTTTGCTTCATTTTGGTTCACGCTGCCCACTTACAAGCCAACTGGGGTCCATAAACAAAAGTCATATGATTTCACAAGTAGCTTGTTTATTGGATAGTGTTGGCAATCTGTCAGCCTGCAAAGTTAAATCCTGGCAGCCAAAAAACTGAGGCGAACAAATCAAACACATCTGAGTCCAAAACAGTTTAGCTGCTGTAGTTTTTCTTTATACCAGATAAGAAGGCAGAAGTAAAGAAACTGTGTTTTGCCTTCTGTTAATTATGTTCTGCTAGACCTCCCAAGCATGAGGAAAGGCAGGATTTCAGATCTAAACATCTGTCTCCTTCGTGCTCATAAAATGGTACGGAACAACAGTTAAACAACTTAAAACACGGTCATGACTCTTTTACACTTTGGTGTAATTTCCTGTATTTGATTTAAGTACAGTCTCAGTGGTAAATGAAAAGAGACCTGTATTTTTTAGGTGGTCTTAGAGCAGTTGTTTGCTTTGCACCAGAGTTCACAGGCACAATAGAACCCAAACTGAAATCCTCAGGACTCTTTGGATGAAGCTAATATGGTTCATATTAGATATGCATTGAAGACATCAAGATGATATTCAATGTAGTACTACGGTCAACAGTTGAATATTATTGAGAAAAGCTTCACATTATCTAATGTGGGTGTTTCCCCGATGTACGCAACCCAAGTTTCAGAATTACAATGACATTACATAACCAATATTTGACCCAAGTCAGTTAATGGGAGTCATAACACTCTCTGCTCTCTTATTCCCTTAGTTTTCTGACTTACTAATGAAATTCCACCAGAGTATCTCAACATTTACAAGACAGCAGAGCCAAGTAAGTGATCTCAGATCTGACAATGTTTCACATACTTTGAATTTATCAGGCTGCCTCATCCCAAAAATATTTGCCCCACCCAAAAGTATTGCGTTTATATTTTTTTTCCCTTAAAATGTCAACATGACCGTTTCATAGTATCATCCTCCTCCTCTCTTTTAGCAGGTTCAGAGAGCAGTGTCAATTCATTTGTACCAGATAACAAAATGTAATAAATAGATTAAAAAAATAAATCAACTCAGGGGGGTATGTTGTGTAAGACGTTAAATAAATAATGGCGGAGCAAAACTATGTCGTCAGGCAATAAAGCTAATCAATAAACAAAGATGGACATTGTCAAAAACTAGAATGTGATCACGGTTGATTCTTGTATTAAAAAGTTTATGAGGATTAGTCTGGCAGATGTTTGTGTTAGGACAAACCAAAGTGGCTTCAGGGTTTTCTTTTTCACTCTTTTCAACAACACTGTTGCCATGCTTACAGATATCGAGTCCCACGACATGTATAGTTACACCTGATATTTCAGTCAGAAACTACGGACAAAAACAACCAAATGAAAAACAACAAAAAAAAAGTTATTGAAGAAAGAAAAAAAATGATCTAATAAATTAGGCTAGCAGTAAGTTTACCAGTTGATCAGATATAAGTCACAGATCACAGCGTCAGCTTTCAATTCCTCTTTTGTTGCCTAAGATTCGGAGAACCTCTTTCTTAGGCAAATTTTGATACACATTACACATCACACAGATGGCTCATTTATGTTCATATCTGGTGCTGCCCCGAAGGTTTAAATGTGTCATTATTCCATATAGGGCTGATGGTTCATATCTAATTTCATGCTGGTATGACATTTTTAATACGTTTAAAAAAGTGGAAGAGGTTTTAATTTTATCAAGCTTGTTTACATGTAAATTTGATGCTTTGAACAACTGTAAAAAATAATGCATGTGTAATAGATATTACATTTGGGTAAAAGCTGAAAAAAATATTTTTTTGATGGTTAATAACTGCTGGAAAATAAAGACAATTATGTAGGGTCGAGCGATATGACGGTATATACCATACAACGGTAGTAATGTGTCCACTGGTAGAGATTTGGCAATACCGTTTCCACCGTGGTAGCAATTCGCATGTGATCTCAGGATTTGCGTGAGATCTGGCAAATCCAGCTGCCACACAAGGCAACGTGGTTTGGGCAGACACGGAGGAGGAGAGTGAAGTTGTAAATACTGAGCGGAAGGAAGCATCCCAACCAACCCAAGATGAGGAAGAACTCTAGTTACATGATTACCAGACATCTGCACACTGTAGTTTATTTTGACAGTGTTTTGTCAGCTTTTCGAAATGAAAGGAAAAGTCAAGTCTTTTCTTCTTTTGGTATACCCTTAAATACAAGGTTGTGTGATTTTTATATCACTGACTGAAGTCAGGCTGGTATTTATTTGGAATTTAAAACCTGTGACACTGAAATTATTGTTCTCAGGAACCTTGAAGCTTCCATTTTGAAAGAATTTTAGTTTTACTGTTTTGAGTCTTTTGTTTTTAACTGAAGTGTTTTGATTGTATGGAAGTTCCAAATAAAAGGAAAAAAATAATCAAATGAGATGAAGTACAGTATGGTTATTTTAAACAATTCCTTAATTGCATTTACAGAACAATTACTGTATCATGATATATGCCGTTACTGTGATATACAACTACATATACCATGATAGAAGATTTTGGCCATAACGCCCCCCCCCCTACGGTGAGGCTATTGAGGCTTTTCCCCTGTTACAGCATAAGTGAACTAGGTAAAAGTAAACATAAAAGTGGTACACGTGCTCATGCTGATATTTCTGAGAGAACAAAACACACATACCTGCTTTGTGGCAGCGAGTTTCTTCTGCAGATGCTCAATGGTGTCTTCTGCCACTCGAATCTTCCTCAGGGCGTCTTCATCGGCCAGCTTCTTGCTTTCCTTCCTCTCCCTCTCCTCCAGCTCTCGCACTCGCATCCTCAACTCATCCACCTGGACAGTTCGAGATACGGGTTATGAGATGCAGAAAAGAAAGTGTGCAAAAGTATGACGGAAAGACTAAGACACCAAAAAACAAACCTCTGCTTTAGATTTACGTTCAGCTGCCATGAGCTGCACTTTGTCCCTCTGCTCCTTTGGAGCCGACTTATACATGTCTAACAAGAGCTTCATCTCTTTCTGGGACTCCTGGGCTTTCCTGATTGGTTAAAGGAGACGTAGAGATCACATTAACATTAGCAATCCCATCAGTTCAGTCAGTTGAGCGCTTCTAAGCGTGCATGTATTTGCTTAAAAAAACGTTGTTGCTGGTAAAAAAGAGCAATCAATACAAAAAGTATAAATGTATATAATATAAAGTGTACTAGAGTAGAAGGGGGATGTACTTGAGTTCTACTCGGAGCATCTTCAACGTGTCAGAGTCCTTCCTCTTCAGCTCGTCGCTGCGCTGCCTCTCTCTCTCGCGCTCCCTTTCTCGTTCTCGCTCAGCCTCCCTCTCCCTCTCTCTCTCCCGCGCCCGCTGCCTCTCCAGTTCCTTCCTCCTCTCCTCCTCCTCCTCCTGGTCCTCATCTTCCTCTTTCTTCACGTCCAAGCTGTCATTCGTCGTCTCCTCTATAATAAGAACCCCCGTGTCGCCACTTTGACAACGCAACTGTTGACGAAGATAAAAGAATAAGAATGACCATTTCTGATAAATAAAGTGAATGGTTAGAGGAAATGTGTCACTACTAATGTTTCATTAGAAAAAATGCTTCGAAAAACCCTCTGGATGTAGACAGTAAACATTTGTCCGTGAATAGCGCTATCTACCTTATTGATCTCCATCTGGGTTTCCCGCAACTTCCTCTTATAGCGCTGCACGTCACCTTTCAACTGCAGATTGTGGTTCTGGAGGCTGCTGATTAAGTGTCGCATCTCCCTGTTGATTGGTCCTGAGAAAGCAGATACACAATGATGAGAGGCAGACGTACACAGAGCACAGTCAACGTGTGGTTTTTGAGTCATTCAACATTATCTGATGACTGTAAATGATGAGCTCAACTGTGTGGTGGACAGGAGTGATAGTGCACAAATGATATGCACTGTTCCCACAATGCCTACGCCAACAGATAAGAAAAACGTCTTCTGCTGAGCAGTGCAATGCTTTGAGTTATCATCATCAAATTACTGTAATCTCCGGCTTGCAGTGCATAAAATATAATTCATCTCTAAATACGGATATAGATCTACAAATACAGTAAATACTTGGTCACAGTGAGGAACTTCCCACCGATTAATAAACTTTTGACAACACTGGTGTTACCGATTACACCGGACATTTAACAAGAAAAGAGGATGGCTGTGTGTCTGGCCTCTCTGATCGAGCATTCGCTGCGGGGCCGCGGGTTTCCACTTGGTCTGTCAATTCTCTCTCGTCCCGTGTGTGTGAAATCTGACTCCTGCTACTCTGTGCTGAGACTCCATACGGAGCAGACACTTTCCCTTTCAGTTTGTAGCCTCTGTCGTCCGACTATGTGTTGATTACAAGGAGCTGATACGCGAAAATGAACTAAATGGGTTTTGTTTCTATAAAAAAGCAAAATGACAGTGGGGGCGGTGGAAAAGTAATGTAATCAGTGTATGCCCGAACACCGTGGAACACCGGTAACACCAGTAACACCAGTAACACCAGTAGCAAGCCTAGTATACACTAATGCAGCATACTATGGCATGATTTCCCTTCCCTTCCCTCTTCAAAGACTTGTTGATAGATGTGAGAGTGTATTTCAAAAGGTACCTGCTTGCTCGTTGGCTGCCAGGTTCTGCTCAAACTCAATGCGCAGCATCTCGTACTCTTTGCGCACCTGGGCCAGGGTATCCTCCAGCTGGATGACATCAGTCCGCAGCTTCTTCTGAAGGGACAGCTCATCACTCTGAACAGTTGAAAACAGTACGACATTGTTGACGATGTTGCCAAGCAGTGGTAATAATACACACATCGAGGTTTAAGTTGCTAGGACAGAAAAAGAGAAATAGTTGGAATGGCAACACAAGGCTGCAGTCAAGATGCAGTGAAGAAAAATATCAGCGCCGGCTCTGATGACACACTTATTTTTTCTCATGAGATCAACTTTGACAACTATGAAATTTACCTCCATGTGCTCAATCTGTCGGAGGTGGGCGTTCTTGGCGGTGAGCAGGAGGGCTCGTGCCTCATCCAGCTGGGTTTTCACCCCGAGGGACTCATTGTACAGCAGGGAGAATTGGGACTGCAGACATTTGTACTCTAGAGTCTCCTTCACAACTTCTTCTGGAATATTCCGCAAGTCCATCTGAAAAATCAGGAGATGACAGTGAAGGGTGAGCATTGGAAGTCTGCACTGGCCCAAAACGATCATTTCAGTCCTAGGTTTACTAAATTAATATGAAATGGGTTCTTGACAATCAGGTGTAGCGTTACCGATGCATTTAACCCTCTGAGACCCACAATAGACCCATTTTTGTCTTTTTTAGGGGGGGGACAGGGGATCTTTAGGGGGAGATAGCAGATCAGCAGTAGATGTCACATAGGAGTGGTTTACATCATCTGAAAGCTGGGAACATGAAGATTAATTTGATATTCAGCTCAGCACTGTGTGTCAAGTTCTTCTAGTTATAAATCAAAAATAAACATGAATTAATGAATTAAAATAAATTGTAAAACTTTATAAGGGCTTAGAACATTATGATGGAAGTATATGACGGCCATTCCCATGCTAACTTATGTCTCATAAGTTGTTGCAGCAATTTTGAGTTGATACCATTTGTTACGCAGATTTGGTGATAAATTGAACCATTTTTTCACCACTCGAGAACTGAAAAAAATGATCAATAATCCCTCCAAAATACCACATTTAGACACCAAGACCTTGAGGAACATCATAGAAAAAGTCATGCTGGGCTTTTGTATCAAAAACTTTTGACATTTGGAGATTTCTGCAAGAATTGCATTTTTTGGCGATTAGATGACAAGCACTTCTGTTCTGGAAACAGCTCAGAAACCCCCCGATTGTCAGTATACCTAAGAAAGCCATCCATCCTCTCTATGCTCTAGGTCTCTAGTTTGTGGTTGTAAAGTTTCTTGAGGCTGTGATTGTCCTAGAGGTCACAGCAGGTAATTTCATACAGTGATGTCAAGTTTAAAATAAATGGTCTCAATGCAATTAATCAGCTACCATGGGGACTAAATAACACATTTATACTGCATTCAAAAAACTGCATGGTTTTTGCCCCAAACTGCATGTGATTATCATAAAGTGGACATGTCTGTAAAGGGGAGACTCGTGCGTACCCATAAAACCCATTTTCAGTCACATATCTAGAGGTCAGAGGTCAAGGAACCATTTTGAAAATGACCATGCCAGTTTTTCCTCGCCAAAATTTAGAGTAACTGGTGTTATTTCCTCCTCCTTCCTGACAAGCTAGCATGACATGGTTGGTACCAATGGATTTCTTAAGTTTTCTAGTTTCATATGTCTTCAGCTCACTCTAGCTCTAAAACTGAACCTGCTACAGCTTCTGAAAGACAGTAAAGTCGGTCTGGATCGCCAGCGGGCTAATCAAACAACCAGTGGTTATAACTTTACCTTGAGCTTCTCGCTCTCCCTCACAGCCTCCTGGAGCTCCACCTGCAGCTTCTCCAACTCTGCCATGCGGCTATTAGCCAACTCCTGGTTGTGCTCCAACTCTGCATTGAGACTCTCAAACTAAGATTAAAAACAAAGACAACATGTTATAGATAGGAAAAATGTGCATAGTATAAAAACACTGCTGTGCCAGCACAAACTGGCATCTGAGATATGAAGTAAGTTCTTTGTGAAGAAATAGACATATGTCACACAAACATACAACTATGAATGCTCACCTTCTGAATGTTCAGTGTAATCTGGCCTCCAGAAAGTCCACCTGAGCTGCCGGTGCTGCTGTATCCAGACTTCAGCTGCAGACAGCAAATGCAAAATATAGGTAGAACAATCAAGCCATAAAATCAACATGAAAGCACACAGCACACCTTCACACATCCTATGACATCACCTCAGATAATGCTTATTGTTTATTTTCAGATGGCTGATGCAAAAAATACGACTCCATCAATGCACGATGGATGCGCATCAATAATAGCAGCTGGCTTGACACGCACTGATGCTTAGAGCTTTATCACTAAATGAGTAAGCCTCATGGACAGATAAAAAGCACACATACATGCACTAAGGAAAGTGGCAAGTTGCATACAGATAATGTCATACAAACGCACCTGCTCCATGGCTTCCGCCAGATGTTTGTTGAGCTTTTGTTCCCTGTTGCGGAGTTTCTCAATGTCCCACTGCAGGTCCTCCACTGTCGTCTCCATCTCAGACACTTTGGTCTCGGAGCTGGTCACCTTGTCCACTAACTCATTGTACTGTAATAGAGGCAAAGACGTGACAACAGCTGTGTCATCGGTGACAAGTATGCACCAAAACCAATGGCTACATACACACAAACAATCTTTTTACAATTTTCTAACTTGCATACTCAAACTATTTCTGACACACACCTCTCATACCCACACACAAATATTCACCACACACGCTGACACCCACTAACAGGGCCAAAAACGTCGTACCTCCATGGACATCTTGTGGTGTCGGCCCTGCAGCAGAGTGGCCAGGTCTCGCAGTCGACTGTTCTCCTCAAGCAGAGTGTGGTTCACATTGATGATTTCAGACTGGCTATTGTCCTCACATGCTGCCAATGAAGATCAAAATAGTTGTGCCAAATTAGAGTGGCGCTAACAAGTGGCAAGAAAAACGTGCTCACATTTATGCACACCAACAACTCCATAATGACATGAAACATTAGAAGCAGGTAATTTGTGTTAACACAGGACATAAAATGTGCTGCAGGTGTTCCTCCTTCTTATTTTTATGCTTGTGTCAGTGGCTTATCATATATGATTGTGTCAGTAACAAGCATATCTCCACAGTTACCTGCAGCCTGGACTTGCTTGCACATGTTGTCGATGCGGCTGTGCAGCCTGTCAAAGACACAGACCAAGCAGGCAATGGCTTCTTTGCTGAACTGCATGCGGTCTTGGAGGTGCAGGGTGAGCTCCTCCTCGCTGCTGTGCTCCAATGTAGACAGGAAACCCTTGGCATTGTCACTTATTGGAGCAAGGGGCGGCGATGCACCTGAACATAGTAAGAGGTGGTTATGTACGAGGTTGGTTAAAATCAGCAGATGATCAAATGATCGAAGCATTACACTTCAGACTTCAGCTACAAAACTGGAAACTGTGTCTGCCCTTATTGAAGCTTAAATCTTGGATTTTGCCGTTGACTTGACAGTTAAAAATTAGCATTTTGCAATTTCTCATGACATTTAAAGCATGCAGCAATGGACAAGGCAAATACAGAAAGAGAGGTTAGCGTTGCTTTACAATAGCCTGAAATTCTACAAGCTTTTTGCCAGAAGAATCAAAGGAAGGGAAGCTAAAACAGTTGCACTCTTAACACCTTCCAACGTTTTTTCTCTTGTCTTTAAAGATGCTTTCAGGTTCAGTAATATTGTTCCTGCCCTCTGCCTTTTCCTTCATTTTTACAACAGATGTTGTCACTTTGAGTAAATACACATCCAATCACCTTCAACAATCTATGACTATCAGACATTTTATTTGTATTGTGCGGAACATACATGCTCTTTCATTTACATCTACTCGTGCACTGTGCACCTGTGTAATAAAATTATTGATTTGAAGGGTTTTTGCAAAAGCTACACAAAGTTAGCAACAAGTGTAAACAGCAGTAGCAGGGGAACTGATATTGAAACCTAATATGGATTCATACCCATGTAAACACTTTCATCTAAATTCTATTAATGTAAAATAAGGTTAGATAACATTATATGGTCATATTACAGCAGTAGTACATAAATACAGTCAGTGACGGAGACTTTCGAGAGATCAGCTTGATCAGGAAAAAACCCTGCTTACCTGTTGTTGAGTCCTGTGGCGGCTCTGCGGGTGTCAACAACTCTTCTGACCCAGCAGGAGGCGGGGGCTGCTTCTGCTCTTCCTGATGCCCCTCCTGCTGCTCTGCCTGCTCCCCCTCGTTCAGGCCCTCTGGGAGTGGAGGTGGAGGCACGGCAGAAGTTGGTGAGATCAGACTGACACCATCTTCCTCCATAGGTGTGGGTTCAGGCAGAGGGGGTGCGGGTGGGGCAGGGGTAGATATCACCGGCGCATCTGGCTCAATGCGTTTGCGTAGAACGTGCACATTTTCGTCCAACTGCAAATCAGAAACACACAAATTTAAAGAGCAATGCCGTGGGTACATTCTCTGTACAATAAAAAACAGATGCTAATCCAAAAACTGAGTCCTGCAATTTGTAAGATCTTTTGACTCTGCAAATCAGCTACGTTTACATGCACACAAATAAAATGAAATACATATTATTATAGATGGTCAAGTTAATGCAGACAGTTGGATAACATTAACATGTTTTACATTTGTTGTTGTTGAACGCCTGGGGGCTTTGACAGAATGAGACCCCAACCAAATCTTTCTGAAATCAAGTTTCAAAACTCAAAATAATGATTAATTAGGTTAAAACAATGTAATCAAATGTGATGAAGGTACCTGCGACCAGTAGCGATTGACAATCAGCAGGGTGGTGTCATCGGTGGCTTGTCTCTTCTCCAGCTTCTCAATTTTCTCTCGTAATTCATCCTCCATCGTCTGTCTCTGCTCCAAGCGCTCACACAACTTCTTATTCTTGAACTGGAGGACCTTCATGTCCATTTCCTCCTGCACAGAACAAATACAAACACCAAAGTGAGGAATGTCAGAGATCTTGAATGTTGTTTGGCAAAAAATAAAAAAATAATTGAGATGAGCTACAATGTATCAAGTCATCCTGGTGGAAGTAGTAATAAATGGACTACAAATAGTGACTTGTGAGTGTAAACTCTGGAGCTTGACTCTCTGGTGACGGCGGCAGAGGAAAGAACACTCAACAGACTGCTGGCCATACTGGACAACGCCAGGCATCCTCTGCACGCCGTCATCACCAAACAGAGGAACTTGTTTAGCGGCAGGCTGCTGCTCCCCAAGTGCTCCACAGACAGACTCAGGAAATCCTTTGTCCGTGAGCCATCAAACTGTACAACACCTCTCTAGGGTGGGGGGGGACAAAGGAGGACGGTCTGCAGGACAGATAATAATGCACACAGTGCACTTTCATCGATTAAGCTACTGGAGTTACCCTGCATTATACTCATTTTTAACAGTCTCTTCTGCACTTTTTAATAGTCCTGATATATTCCATAATTCTACAGTCTGGTACCACTGACTCAGTGTTTACAATTTTAAAGTGTTCTACCTAGATTTCAGAAGTGGCAGACAAAAAAATTGAGTGGCTGGTAGAAATGTTCAGTGACCTGCAACATGGCAGGTGAGGAAAAAGGTTAATTTCAGACCCTGGTCATAATGCACACAGTGCACTATCATAGACTAAGCTACTGGAGTTACCCTGCACTATACTCATTTTTAACAGTCTCTTCTGCACTACATTCACTTTTTTAATCGACTTGTAACACAGCTGTTACCCTGCACTATATTCAGTTTTAACAGTTTTCTTCATCTCCTTGTATTTTTATATCTGGTATATTTGTTTTGTATTTTGTACTTTGCCACTAACTTTTTTACTAACATGTTTTGCTATATGGAACTGTGATGCTAGGAACTTGAATTTCCCTCGGGATCAATAAAGTTATTTCTATCTATCTATCTATCTATCTAAACACAACATGACTGACCGTAGAGGAGACTCCAGCTATGCGTATGGGCTCAATGAGAGTGGTGGTGGTCTTCTCCTCCTTCTTGCTCTTCTTCTCAGGTGGGCCAGGGGGGCTGTCCCCTCCTGAGGGACGTTTTCCTCCCCCAGCACCTGACATCTTTCCTTCCCCTGCAAGAGACCAAACATGACATGAAATCTGTGCGTTAGTACAGCTTTAAGAAAGGTTTGCAAATGGAGAACTCATTCATTTAATGACAGCTAGCATTAGCCCTGCACACAGGGCCACTGGTTTTAAACTGTCGGCTAATAATGATCTTCTGGTGCTCATGTGAACATATGTGTTCCTGAACTCATATGCTGACTGTTATTATACAACCCGCTGCAAGAAAACTAGTTTTCATTTTGCATTTCTGCAAAGATGAACGAGCATTAGCATTAGCTTGCTAACGCTAGCTGTGCTAATGCTAACGTTAATTCTTCGAGACCCAACTAAACGGCGCTCTTTGTTTCAGCCTATTTAATGCCTGCTAGTCGCCAATTTTTATTAGCAGACACTCAATAAACGCAGTAATGTATTTGGTAAATAAACTCTACATATAAAAACACGTATAAACCTTTTTTTCTGACTAATATTAACGTTACAAACCTTCACAAGGAGCGACTGAAAATGTAACTCAGTGCATCTAGAGAAGCTACAGGAAATGACGTCAATGTACTTCCGCAGAGTACATTTTCTTTTTTTTATTTAATCAATAAATTATAAAGATTAACTACATTCGTGGAATATTTCGCGTTGAAATATAGCTAATAATTTACAATAATCCTTTAACATTATTTTAAAGAAATAAACCTATGAGAAATAAACCTCTCAGAGAATTGATTTCCAAATACTGCTGCTGGTTTACAAAGCACTAAATGGTTTAGGGACAAAATACATTTCTGATCTTCTGCTATGTTATGAACCATCCGGACCTCTCAGGTTCATCTGGATCAGGTCTGCTTAGTGTCCCCAGAGTCAGAACTAAACATGCAGAAGCAGCATACAGTTTTTATGCACCAAATATCTGGAACAAGCTCCCAGAAACCTGCAGGACCAACTCCAACTCTGAGATCTTTTAAATCAAAGCTTAAAACTTTCCTGTTTGCTGCTGCCTTTTATTAAACCAGATAATGATCTTATACTGCACTAGAGCTTTTACTCTTGCGTGTTATATTCTATTTTAGCTTCTATCATAGCTTTTATTTTTAGCTTGTTTTTATTTTCTAATCTTTAATGTTTTTATAACTGTTCTAATTATGTCTTAATGTTCTTTTGCACTTTGTCACAATGTTCTTCGTTCATTGTGTTCGTACAACAAAGAAGAGTATGTGTATTTCAGTGTGTGGTGTGTATTTGTGGATAGGTGATGGGTCGAAGCAGAGCACAAATATAAATCATTTTAAAAAGCTATACAAAAAATATATTTTTGGGTGGTATGTGGTTTAGGAAGAGTTGTGACAAGAGTTGCATTAAGGGTTGGTTTATATCTACTTTTTAACTCCGGATGGATATGTGGGTTGTTAATAAACTTGGGATGCTGTTCATATATTTAATTTGGGATGTAAATAAATCTGGGATAGTTTATATATTATATTATATTATCATTCTATGGTATATGAGTTATTAGAGGAGAAGTGAGAAAGGGGTTGGGAAATATAAGTTTTACTTCTACCTACTCCTTTTCGGACACTATTACTCTTGTTTTGTTTGTTATTATTTTGTATTTGTTTTTATTTATTTTATGTTCAAAATAAAGTATTTCATTCATTCATTCATTCTTGAATGTTTATGTAAAGCACTCTGAATTGCCCTGTTGCTGAAATGTGCTATACTGATAAAGCTGCCTTGCCTCTGACTGCAGTTCCCACTCCGGCCTCAGGGGGGCGGTGCTGTCATATTGTGTAACAACAGCCTACAAGCCTGTTTCCAGGAATGTGACTAGAATGTAAACAGTAGCTCAGGTGCTAGTCTAAGCTAAAGGTTGTTAACATTATCTATCGAGTAGCTAACTTTGATACTGAGCTGCAGCTGAATCGCACACAATTATGTCTTCACGGTAGATTCCTATAGCTGTGTGATGGCACTTTAATACCGATTCCTTACTCGTCGTCTCCCTCTTGTCGTTTGATTGCATACATGGTGAGTAGCTTCCTGTTCGGTCAGTAAACCGGAGGCCAAATACAGACACAGATAGCTAACTGTGGATGATCAAGGCAACATTTCTACATAACAGTAGAGAGGAGAGATATGTGTGTATGTAATAAGCAAATCCAAAGAATACCCTGTTAGTTATTCATTGACTTAAAGCTAAACAAAACACTTCCTTGTCAGAAGTTAGCTCAGTAGTTCCTGTTATTTTAGACACACCATGTAGCCCTGTTACAATGTGAGACATGTGTTATTATAGATTCATATGCTGTCACCATGACCAAAGACATTGTTGTTGGAGATGAATTACCTGACTGGGTGGGGGCCAAGGAGTTTTACCAGAAATATGACCCTAAAGAGGTGATTGGCAGGTGAGTCCAGCAAAATGTGAGTTTTCACATGTATCAATAAACTGTTCATCTCTTTTATGTTTTCCCACTCACAATGTTGTTTGGTTACGATTGCCCAGAAGTCTTTATAGATATTTAAATCAATATCCTCCTCACAAACACTAACCATATACTTCCACACAACACACACACACTTGTCTTTTTTATTTATTTACTGTACTGTTATTGTTGTTATTATACATATATTGTCCTAATTGTTTGTAATCACTATTATGTAGTCATATTATTTCTTTATATTAATCTTGTCTCTAGGTGGAGGCTTCAGATAAGCCCAGTGGGTTTTTTCCTGCACTGTATATTATTCATTTATTTTTATTTTTTGTTATGTTGTATAGTCCTAAATTGTGCAAAATAAATAAAACAAATAAAAAAAAGAAACAAATGAAATAAAATAACTCTGAAATGTGATCTCAGTTTTTTATTTGAATGATAAAAAAAACAAAAAAAACATGTTGTACTCTGTATCAATGGCATCTTAGGGGTGTGAGCAGTGTGGTGCGCAGGTGTGTGCACAGACACACGGGTCAGGAGTTGGCAGTGAAGGTTATTGAGATCACAGCGGAGAAGATGACAGTCCAGCAGCTGGAGGAGGTGAAAACCTCCACGCTGAAGGAGATCCAAGTCCTCAACATGGTGAAGGGACACTCCTCAATCAGTACGTTGGAATACTGCTTTTTTTTTTTAAAACACAAGCCACTTTGATTTTTCTGTTCTTGAAAGAGTTAGCAAGTGTTGAGACCCTTTTTTATGTTTCATTGATTCCCTTTAGTCACTCTCATTGATTCCTATGAGTCCACAACCTTCATATTTTTGGTGTTTGACCTGTGAGTATTACAGCAAATAGCTAATGTCTTTGTAATTATTCCCTAATATGCAAATGAATAATTATGAAATCATTATAGAACGGTATAAATCTTGTGTTTTCATTTACAGCATGAGGCGGGGAGAGCTGTTTGACTACCTCACAGAAAAAGTTACTCTGAATGAGAAGGAAACCAGGTGAGCTCCCACCTCAACACACACACCATCAGCTGAATTAATGTGGCAGCATTTTGAGTCTTTGTACGGCTGGTATCACTCTCTTTAACTGACCAAAGCTTAAGTTGGGCCTCAGTAAGGGTTTATAACAGTGTTTCTGCATGTTATAGCCTCTCATATGCCAAATCATGTTTTATTTACATTTCGACTGAACATTTTCCAACTTTGACAAAAGACACTATGATGTTCACTGTGATGGAATACCTGACTCACATTCAAACGTCACAGTCCACATCTCTGCAAGTTGATCTTTTCATGATATTGAAAATAATTGCTGCTGCCTGGAAAATGAACCAAATCAATTTAAAATGCATTTTGTAAAAACCATTGCTCTACAGGCACATGATGCGAGCTCTGCTGGAGGCCGTGCAGTACCTCCACTCCCTCAACATCGTCCACCGGGACTTAAAACCTGAGAATGTTCTCCTGTGTGATCAGGGAAACATCAAACTGTCCGACTTTGGTTTCTCAGTGCAGCTACAACCTGGAGAGAAGCTTAGAGGTACTGTGCTATGAAACAGAAGATTGAAAATCAGTGTTAATCGTCTGTTTAGATATGTCAATAATTTGTATAGATCGAGATTAGAATGATCTGTTTTGTCTTTTATTCTAATCAGAGCTTTGTGGGACCCCTGGTTATTTGGCCCCAGAAATACTGAAATGTTCAATGGATGAAACGCACCCAGGCTATGGCCAAGAGGTCGATCTGTAAGTCTTTTTTTTAAAATCAGTATACCTTTTCAAAGCATAATCCTGGGTGTTGTACTGAATTTTATTTCTAATTCTTGCCTACTTGTTTTGATGTTGGGACAGCTGGGCGTGTGGCGTGATCCTTTTCACCTTACTGGCCGGCTCGCCACCGTTCTGGCATCGCAAGCAGATGCTGATGCTGAGGATGATCATGGAGGGTCGCTATAAGTTCAGCTCCCCAGAGTGGGATGACAGGTCTGACACCGTGAAAGACCTGGTAAGATGATATTCTGTCGTCTGAGTATGAATTTAAAAAAACTTTCACCCAGCTATAAAGTAAGACAATCCTTCAGCTGAAATAGAATATGTGACGTTGGGGAGAAAATCACACGGTTAAACCGTAAAGCTATTGTTTTTGTTGTTTTGTTTGTTAGACAGTAGCATCTAACAACTAGTCCTGATTTTTTAATCATTTTGCTTGTGCTGCTCAGATATCCAGGCTGCTGGTGGTGGACACAGCTGTCCGTCTCACCGCTGAGCAAGCTTTAGCACATCCCTTCTTCAGACAGTACCAGAAGGAGGACGTGCGACTCTTCAGTCCCAGAAAGACATTTAGGGTGAGTCACCAGTGGCGGATTTAGTGATATGGGGGCCCCAAATGCCGTCTTGTTTTACTTTTCACCCGCTCTGACTGGGAATGTAGGTATTGGCAGTGGTAGAAAAAGTATTCAAAACATTTTTCTAAAGTAAAACTATAACTATTAATAGTAAAACTATTAAAACAGGACAGTAAAAGTCCTGCATTCAAATGTTAAGTGAAAGAGAGGCATTGTCAAAACAATGTCTTTCTTTATACTTAACGTCTGTTCAAGGTGGAGCTTTCAATTATAATATGATGCTGGATAGTTTAATGAATAATAATGCATCTTATTTTAGTTGTTATATATTTTGATTAAAATCTGAATCTTCAATGTAACCAGTAACATTTCTTTGTAAGGTAAATGTAGCACTACAATGTTTTCCTCTGAAGTAGAAGTACACAGTAATTAAGTAGTTTACCATTGAGTTGCATGTTTTATTACGTGCTTTGGGGGCCTTTTGTAAATTATTTTGAGGTGCAATGAGGTAGAATAGTAACATAAATTCAATATTTTTCATATTTATCTAAACAGCATAATACATCTATAGCTCTTTGGGACCCTTTTAGTTGGGGGCCCCAGGCAGTTGCCTACCTTTACGTAACGGTAAAGTCTGCCCTTGCGAGTCACAGTGCTGACTTGGCTTTTTTATTTTTATTATTTAAAAGTTTAAGCCTTGAAAAAAGAGAGGCTGTTCAGCAGTAATGTGATGAAGCAAATATCCTCTCCACTCTCACCTGCTTTCCTTTCTCTCCTCCTCAGGTGTTGATCATCAGCGTGCTGGCCTGCATCAGGATGTACAGCCGTTACCGCAGGGCTCGGCCGCTGACCCGAGAGGTGCTGGCCAGAGATCCCTACTCCCTCCGCGGCGTCCGCAAACTCATCGACGGCTGCGCCTTCCGCATCTACGGGCACTGGGTGAAGAAAGGGGAACAGCAGAACCGAGCCGCCCTCTTTCAGAACACAGCTAAGATCATGCTGTTGGACCTAGAGGACTTTGAAACATAAAAGGTCAACCTTATTCCTAACCACGTTGATTTTTTTTTTTTTAATTTAAACATATGCATGTGCTGTTGTGTCGGTGTTTGTCTTGTTAAATCTCTGCGTTTAATTTAAGATGAAGAATTCAGGGACCGTCCGGGACGTTTGTATGCCTTAGCGTGCACCGTGGCTCTGCAAGTTTAAGATAAGCACGCACACCTTATCTTATTTTTGAAACTCTTCTCGTCAGGTCATCATGCTTGCGGTGCCACTTTGCAGTTGAGGACACATTGCACAATCATTTGATATGACACATCACTTATAAGTACATTATGTGTATTTAGGATTTTATCTGTTGATCGTCAGTTATGACTGAGGAGAGGATGCGTTTCTAAGCACTGTGCGGCTGAAGTGGACATTAAAGCACTGTGATTAATTATTTAATAGTTAACTAAATACATATAACGTAACAAGCTTCAGATTTACAGATATTCTAATGTTACAAATCAGTACCAGAAGACGTGAAATATATAAGTGCAGTATTTGGGAGTGTTTTTTCCTGTAGCTGTCATGCATGCAGACATTCCTCAATAGGAAACCCACTGAAACTAACTGTGAAGACTATTTGTGACTGTATTTCCTATTAACCAACACCATTCCCTACTCAGTTCATTCTTGCAACTTAATAAATGGCACTTATTCCTGAAAGTGCCTCCCTGAGAAATGTACAGTAATTGTACAAATGCAGATATACATGTACTGTATATGGAAAAAAAAAATGTTTTTATTGACAATAAAACTAATGTTTGAGGTTGAATTGTTGTATTTTGTGTGAGCGCTTATTCAAAATCAGCGTTTCTCATCCATTATTTTTTTTGGCCTTGTGGCTGGGTCGTCGAGAATTTGGTGCGGTGTTGCGCTGATTTTCAATGTCTTTCATTCGCTGATCTAGTTGTCCAGACACGAGCGTCATCTGCTCTCTGACCTCTTTCTCGATCAGTGTCTTCAGGTCTGATTTTGAATCTGAAAGTGGAGAAATGAAGCAGTTACAATACAACTTTTTTGGGGTGCATTTGACTTGAAAAGTTCGTTTTTCACAGTCTTTTTATGATTTGTGATCATACCGAGTGCGGCACCCTCTGGCTCTTCTTCGATGGATGCTTCCTGTGTTTGAGGAGAGCTGTCTGTCTCTGTTTCTTTTTCCGTCGCATTTTCAACATTTGGTGCAAGAGAAGTACGTAAAAGTATTAATAAATCTGGTCCATACAATATCAAGAATATTCTGTTGTCAATGTAACACAACATAAAATGTAACTTTTGTACTACTAAAAGTGCCAATATCCTTTTAATTATTACCTGGAGCAGAAGAATCCACCATGTTAGGATCATCCTGGTCTGGCATCCCAGAGTAAGTCAAAGACAAATCAAGTTTAAACTGTGGAAAAAAAAAAGATATATTTTCACAGGACCAAAGTTATGTATAATAAAAATGAATGTTAAACGATTCGTGCAGAATAACTAATTTCCAATTCTTACCTGTGGAGTGAAAATATATTTGTAGAGTTTGTGGTGTCTCACGTAGCTGTTATAGATGTACTTTAAGACACGGTCCACCTCCTCAGAGCTGAAGAGGTTGATGCTAAAGGGGGGTCGCTGTAGTGGGCAAACACAGAGAAACATCAGAATTAAACATTGCATTTATGGGTTTTTAAATAATATTCTAAGTCAAAAAGACGGAATTGTTTTACAGACCCTGACTGTGTGACAGAGAAGTAGCTCCTTGCAGTATTTGAAACACTCTTCTATGTTGTTGAGTGGCATTTCTGCAAGAAACATCTCATATAAACTTACAGAAACTTATATAAATTATCTGCAGTATACTTTGATTTCATTGTCCAACTACACTGCAGTGATAATAATGTGGCTTTTCTTACCTATGTTAGCCTCATGGATGGTCTTGATGATGGACAAGAGAGCCGAAGTTTGCTCCTTTTTAAAGTTGCACTCTCTGCAAAAAAGCACAGCCTGGACATAAAGCTCCAGCAGGACTCCTCTTCTCGGTTCAGGAAGTTCAATTTCGAACACACTGCATAAAGCGCTGTCACAGAAAAGAAGAAGAAGAGGTGTTACAGAAAAATATGTCAGAGCTATGTGTGTGTGTGTGATTGTGTCTAAATAGGTAGATGTGGTCATAAACAGGGGCAGAAACCTCTCCAGATCAGGAATGGACTGCATGCTGTCAATCTCCTCCATGTCATGGTAGCTTACATCTGTCCTGAAAACACACAGGGAATGGAGTCTGGGTTAGATATGATATTTAGTCATACAAGGCCTTAAGAAAGCCAATTAAAATGAACATAATCTGGATTGCAGACACAGCTCTCACCATAGCATCACTTTAGCTTTTAGGGCCTGTGGCACCTACAGAACAAAACAATGCATCACAAGGTAATACTTAAGAGAATGGTTGTATCCAGTGGCTATAACGTGAATCTTTATATTTTAATCATATGATTAAAAAACAGGTTAAGCAATCATGCAGTAAAGTGAACCCAACGTGAAACTAGCCATTGTGGATCAAACTAGACTTGTGGAGCCTACCTTTGTTTTCGTATCCATTTTTTATTTCTCTAACTGTAGCTGAAAATCAAAGTTATCAAGCCATTGTTTCTTTTTGTTGTTGTTCTTGAGGCAGCTGGATCAGTTCCTGTTTGGCTACCTCGTTGTATCCTAGCAACATCCCTTTTTTTTCTTTTTCCGGTTTAGCCCGACAAAATAAAATAAAGTAGAATGTTTTTTTGGTTGTTTTTTTTTAAATTGAAATGCCCACTATTTATGTTGACTCATCATCACTCATACTTTATTCTATTCATTATAACTCGGTTGAAAGACCTAAAACACACAAAAAACAATATTGAAACTACACACAAAATACATAATTAATATATATATATATTTATAATAGACTTAAATATAGTGAAACAAAAAATAAATTAAAATGCCCACTATTTATTTATAGATTTTTATTTATTTTATCTGGCAATCGAAAATTGTCTTTCTAAGTCAACTTTATATATATTATATATTATACCATTACTTTTACTGCTATTTACTATTACATACAACTATTTTAACTTATTTAGTGCGTCTAATTACTCTTTAAAACATCAAATACTACAAATACATACAAATACTAATTATAGGCTACTAAGTATACTAATATAGGCCTATATGATAGAATTAAAAATAGTAAAACAAAAAATAAATTAAAATGCCCACTATTTATTTATAGATTTTTATTTATTTTATCTGGCAGTGGAAAATTGTCTTTCTAAGTCAACTTAGAAATATTATACTTAGAAATATAAATATAATATATATATATGTATATATATATATATACAACTTAGAAATATTAATATATAATATAGTATTATATATTATACCACGACTTTTACTGCTATTTACTATTACATACAACTATTTGAACTTATTTAGAGGTCTCTATACACTTAAAAACATCAAATACGTATACAAATATTAATTATAGGCTACTAAGTATACTAATTACACTTTTTAATAGTCGTGTATCACAGTTGTTACCGTGCACTACATTCAGTTATAACAGTTTTCTTCATATCTTTGTATTTTTATATCTGGTATATTTTTTTTTTTACTTTGTACTTTGCACTACTAACTTTTTTACTGCCTTTTTACTAACATGTTTTGCACTATGGAACTGTGATGCTGGAAACTTGAATTTCCCTCAGGATCAATAAAGTTACTATCTATCTATCTATCTAACTATCTATCTAATATGACTACCACTAATAGGGACAATAATAATAATAAAACAGCATGCAACCAAACAAACGTTTTAGAACTAGATTAAATTAGTTGAATGTGAGTAAAAATAGGTTTTTAAAAAAAATAGTGCAAGACAGGCCTGTCTGTCACGGATGGACTGATAATAATAATAAATATGTTATTTCCTGATGACGCAGTTGTTTGTTGTTTTGAATATATCACGGCTCTCCATCGTTGCTGCATGGCAGCCGTATCCATGGCAACGAGATAAACCTGACTACCTGAGTGTCTCCGCTAATAGCGGCAACGTCTAGTTTTAGTTAGATGTTTTTCTCAGGGGGTGTTTTATATTGTTTTAACGGGCCCTGTAAGGTGATGTGTAGTGTGACGGGAGGCTACAGAGTTTTAGGTGAGACTCGGAAGCTTTTAAAGGGTAATTTGTGGTGACTTTCTGCGGCTTCCGTGTTGTGTTTTGTCTGTTTGTTTACGCCTGCTGGCTGCTGGGTAAGTGATGCTGCGGACTGCTGACTTTAGTAGTAAATGGAGCCACAAAGGAGGAGCATCACCTTCCTGTTTCTCTTCTCTCAGCTGTAACATTAGGCCTTATAGCATCTCCATAAAGCAGACATGGAAAGAAAGGCTGCTTGTCCTATACTGCCTGAGCTGTGCAGTGCAGTTTAAGAACATTATCCCCTTTTAATCCACTTTGCCTTCTGCTGCATGCAGGTGGACAGACTGTCACATAGAGAGCAGGGTGACCACAATCAAACGCAAGCCTCCATATTTAAATTGCTCTTTTATTATTTTTGGGAAACCATTTCTCACATTGATGCTGGATTTTCATCTGTTATCCTTAATTATTTACTGATTGTAATTAATTAACAGTGAGTTTTTTTACACACAGACATGGAGGACCCTGACATACGACAACAGAAGCTGGACAACCAGGTAAAGAAACAAGGATTATTTAAGTATTTGATGTCATTTACAACATGAAATAGCCCAGATATGTTATTTTCAACTGGTACACTTCAACTAACCTCACAAAGAGATAGATCTACCTATTTTTAAGTTGACAGAGTAGATTTTTAGCTGTGCTCCTTTATAGGATAAATATAATTATCAAGATTCAAGATGTTTATTGTCACGCCGGTTATACAGGTCCAATTGTGTGAAATGCTTTTTGCTGGGAAGCTCCATTAAAAATAATAAGTTATATTACAATTATAAAAGGAAATACTTTGTACAATGCATATTAAGAACATTTATATATCAGGAAGTATGAATGTACATATATAAGAAATACTTTGTACAAGGCATATTAAGAACATATACAGGCATATTAAGAACATGTACATTAAGAACATATACAGTATATACAGTATAAGATATATCATAGTCCATGCTGACAGTGGAGCAAATACTGGAACGTATTCCTTGAATAGGCTAATTAGCTGAGGCAGAGCTTTGCAAATAAATAAAGCTTTCTTGAGTCTCACAAGGTCATGGCTACCTGTGTCAGAACCACCTGCTGTTTGGAGCTTGTTTACACTGCACAGTATGTGAGCTATACTGGCTTATATCCAGTACATAAATACAATATACCAGAAAGATGAGCAGATATTCAGTGGTAGAAGTATTAATAATAACCAACAGTAGCTGTAGTAACCTAATAGTAGATAAGCACCGATACCAGATCGGATATCGGGCCGATACTGACTCAAATAGCTTGATCGGATATCAGTGACAATGGGGATGATCTATTAAATTCAATTTTATGTTTATATACCATATACATTATATACTGGAATTTTAATTCCTGTTTCAGTTTTGACCTATTTGTTGCTGCATTAAAAAGGTTTACACCTGAATTGTAATTCCTGTTAATTTTGCAGATTGTTTTGCCAAGTTGTTGGTGTATGATTTTTATTTAATAATAAATAACAAATCACTAAATTTCTATCTATGTATTTATTTGTTACATTTTGTTTTACAAAGTTAGGAAAGCCTGTTTCCTTACACGTAACAGAATGATCCCAGTGTTTTCCACACAATAAGGCATACAGCTTATTAATTAAACACTGGTATCGGCTCGGTACTCGGTATTGTCCGATACCCAAAGCCCAGGTATCACTATCAGTATCGGGACTAAAAAAGTTGGATTGGTGCATCCCTACCTAATAGTACTACTAAAATAGTAGTATACAGTACCAATGCTGCATGGGCACCTGCATTTAAAATCAGTAGTTCTATCATCTTCAATAGTTACAATGGACAATTCGCTATCTAGAATTTAATAAAATACTACAACCAATATAAGTTATATTACAAGTAATTATCTGTATGAACATTCAAAAACCTTATCTTGGTTGAATAATTGAATATAATGTTATAACTCTGACCAAAGAACATGGTTCAAGGTTGTCATTGTGCAACACAGGGTTGCACAACGAAATGCAGTTGTAGTCCTTTTATGTTACACAAGAAAAACAAAACAGTAGTGCATTCCTGTAGTGCTGGGCATTTTCTTAATTTGCATCGGGAGGAATGTAAACAGCAGCAACAAAAACACTGGAAAATTCTCTGGGCAGATAATATGGCCGGTGTTACACCGAAATCTGTGACCGCAGGTGAGCCAACAACACAAGAGTTTCACCATTTCTGACAGCTTTTGTCAGAAAATGTGACCCCACTGTACCATGTGTAATAGATGAGGCAAATATGTGACAAAAACACACAAAACTAAATTGTTAAAAAACATAAATGTTTTTTAATATTTTTACTTTAAAGATATATTCACAAAACTCGAAAAGAAAAGCAATAGACAACTGCGTGTCTTTAATCAGGAAATAACATTGTCCATGTCTTCATTATTAGTTCATCTGTGACGACAGCCTGTCTTGCACTATTTTCATACCGTTTTAGTAGGCTACACTAGTGCCTGTTTGCAGGATTTTTAACCTATTTTAACTCACATACAACTCATTAAGCCTAGTTCTAAAACATTTGTTTTGGTTGCATTGTGTTTTATTATAAGCCTGATTAGTGTTAGTCATATTAGTTTATTTAGTAGCCTATAATTAGTATTTGTATTTGATGTTTTTAAGTGTATTGAGACATTTGTGGCACACTAAATAAGTTCAAATAGTTGTATGTAATCGTAAATAGCAGTAAAAGTAGTGGTATAATATATATAATACATATAAAGTTGACAAATGCCAGATGAAATAAATAAATAACCATCTATAAATATGCATGTCTTACTGGCTGTCTGCGGTCACAGATTTCGATGTATCACCGGCATCTTAACAAAAACATTTCGACATCAGGGAAACATAAACCTCATAGTAACCATGGTGTTGTAGCTTGTGGTCTGTTGACATTAGTTGAAATCGTATGCATTAAAAAAGCAGCAGCACCTTCAAATGTAACACACTACACTCTTGTACAGCTTAACATCAACACTTGTACAGTTTAACATCTAATCTACAATATGTCCTGTAAACAAGTATGAGTAAAAAAAAGTTCTGAAAGTGAAAACACACATTGGAGGTGAGAACATGGCACTGTTAACTCTGCAGCTATTTGTGAGATACAAAGGCTCCAAAAGGCCCAGAATAAGGCAGTCAGAATTGTCTTGAGGTGTGCGTACGACATCCTAGTGACTGAACTACATACTACCCTGGGGTGATTGACTGTAAAGGACACTATTGACAAAATCCTTTTGAGTTTACGTTTTAATGTACATCATACAAAGAAAACAAGAGCTATTTAGGACTGACTCCATTTGGTGAGAGATTAGACATACAGTCAATACAAGAACTACTACGCGTACAAATTATGTCCTTCCAAGGCTTAAATTGAAGCTTGGTAAAAGAGCATTCTCTTATCAGGCTTGTCGAAGGTGGAATAAATGACCGGTTAATGGCTACGAATAGTTTCAAAAAATATCTAAAGTTCATGTATTTGAGACAATAGAAATATACATGATATAGTACATTGGATTTAAGGAGGTTTCCCTGCTGTATGCAAGGCATTCATTGTTGTAATCTGTTGATTTCAATGTTATTTTGTGTGATGCACAATGTAAGGGGCTGATTGGGGGTATTAAGTGTTTTGCTTGTACAAATGTTGTTTCTGTTTGTATCTATTAAAGTGATGTTTTTTTATGTTCAGGACTCTTGGAAGAATAGCCCAGTTGGGCTAAAAGAGATCCCAATAAAAAATAAAATAAATAAAATCTGTAGTTGCATCCCAACAGATGAACGTTGAGTTGACAGTTTGAATTTTAAATCTAATACTCCCACAGCGAACCCTCCTGATGAAAAAGCAGCAAAAGAAGAGGGCTGATTCTCAAATGGTGGTAGCCAATCGGGACGCTCGCCAAAAGAAAGGAAAGCACAAAGCCTCCCGCTCTGACGAAACACCTCTGTTGATCAGCCAATCCCTGAGCAGCGCTTCCCTGAGTGGTTAGTAGTAGAATCATTCTATGTTTTATAGAAAATATAATTCCAATGTACAATATTAAATACATGTTTTTTTGTTTGTTTCTCCTGGAGATCAAGTCGAACATGCCCATGATAACCCACTGGATGAGATCACATTAGGTGAAGCAAGCATGACGTTAGATGAGATGCCTTCAGAGAATCACGCCACTCCCAGGAAAATGAACTTTGAGCTTGACGAAGAGCCCGAGGCGATGTGGGAAGTGGAGAACGATGCTCAGGCGGGGGGGGAAAAGACAAAGAAGAAAGAAGTGAAAAAAGAAAAAGCCAAACGTAAGAATATGCAAATTACTTGCTCGATTTCGAGGATTCAAATACTGTAGTATGTGTAAGAGAGCAAAAATGTATGCACACACACACAATGGGCCCTTATTGGGAATGTGACTCAGCACGTGTTTGTTGCACATGTAAAGCTAAGAAACACTTTGCTTTAATAAATGATTCATCAGAGATGGAACAGAGCGATGACAAGGAGAAAAAGGAGAAAAAAACAAAGAAGAAAGGCAAAGAGAAAGAATCTGAATCCCCACAGATGACAAACAGGACGACCAAACAAGAGCGTAAAAGTAACATCAATGTCCAACGTATCATTAACATAATGTATCTAACTAACTGTATGTATCACACTCACAATGCTCAATCTCCTCTTTTGCAGAGAAGCACTTGCAGGAGGGTTCAACCCAGGAGACAGAGTCAATGGAGGAGGGGGCATGTCCAAAGAATGAAGGTGATGAAAGCGACGATGAAGAGGAAGATGGGTCCCAGAGGCCTGTCCCTCAGTCGCCTAAGAAGAAAAAAAAACTCGACACATGTGAGTGATAGTCTGGCTCTGTGCATTGTACGATCAACAATACTGTAAAGCTGTTGTTAAGAATACATTTGGGTGTGTCGTCATCTTTACAGCCAGGTGTCAAATAAGTGATGACAGCAAAGACGAGGAAATCCAGGAAAAGGAGAAAAAGGAGAAAAAGACGAAGAAAGCAGAGAAAACTACGCCGAGTCTTGCTTCCCTTAACTCCAACTACAGGGAGAGTTCATCCTCAGACAGTGAATCTAATGAAAGAGTGAGACATAACAAGTGAAAACGGTTTAGTGTATTGTTAAGAGCAAATTATGCGCCTTATTTCGATTAGTCACAGAAAGCATATAAAAGTGATCAGAGGTGAAATCATTCTTTCTCATTTCAGTCAACATCTCCAATGTCAGTGGAGGACCTTGAGAAGTTTGCTTGTCGTCCAGCCCCCAGAGATGTGACGATCCAGTGTAGGGTCACCAGGGATAGGAGAGGCATGGAGAAGGGCATTTACCCGACTTACTACCTCCACATGGAGAAGGAGGACGGCAAGAGGGTTGGCACTTCAATCATTGTGCACATTGATTTTTAGTTCTAATGACATGATCCTGTTTTCTTGAGCTGTCATATTTTATAAGTTCTCTCCACTGTCTCTTCTAAAAATGTGTTTTTCATTGTGCCATCACCAAGGTGTTTCTGATGGCAGGCAGAAAAAGGAAGAAGTGCAAAACATCCAACTATCTCATCTCCACCGACCCGACGAATCTGTCCAGAGATACAAACTGCTACATAGGAAAACTAAGGTTAGCAAAACCTCTTTAATATTTAAGAATCCGTTGTTATCATGCTAAACAAGTGGTTCTCAAACCTGTACCTGAAGTACTTAATTATAGCAGACATTCTGGCTTGATATAGCAGGCAAAACACCTGAAATGGAATGGCACCATCATAAATATTATTATCTATACACCTGTGATTTTCCTAATATGAAGTGCCAAAATATCTGCCATGAAAAAAGGTCTCTTGATGGATTTCTATCTTAGCTGCATCCCAGTTGTAAATTGGACAATTTTTAGGGCATTTTGGGAATTCCTCCTTGATTTGTGGAGGCAATCATTTTACATGGGAGTGAATGCACTCCATAGTTTAATTTTAAAGGTACAGAATGTAAGATCTGGCAGCATCTAGTGGTGTGGTTGCAGATTGCAACCAGCTGAGTTTGCAGAGTGCAAAACCATGGTTCGCTTTGCTCAGAGGCCATTTTTACCATAATAACACTACTTTAGGAGCAACGGAAATCAGACGCTGGCTGGCGGTACCACAGTTTTGCACTCTGTGGCTCACATTACCGCAGTTTCACAAGCGTGTTGGAGAACTACGGTGGCCTTCAGGTAACATATAAACGTGAAAGGTTCTCTCTAGAGCCAGGGTTGGTTTGTCCGTTAATGGGCTACTGTAGAAACATGGCGGACCAACCTGGGCGGACTCTGTGAAGAGGACCCGCTCCCTATGTAGATATGAAGGGCTCATTCTAAGCTAACAATAACACGAATCTTAGTTTCAGGTGATTATACACTAATGAAAACATAGTTATGAATGTTATATTCCATATCTGCTAATAGAGCTCCCGAAATATTACACACTGTTCCTTTAATTCATGCACAGTTGACATTTTGATCTCTCACCTGGCAGATGATTTCAGTATCATGTATCTGATCACACTAATTTGTTTCAGGTCCAACGTTCTGGGTACAAAGTTCACCGTCTATGATGGAGGTGAAAACCCGGAGAAAAAGCCCTTCATCAAAGAGTGCGAATCAGTGCGGCAAGAGCTGGCAGCAATTTGCTATGTGAGTCCAAACCTAACTCGATACACTCTAACATCCCCAATGACTTAACAAAGCATATGAAGAGATAAAGCCTGTAATACAACTGGCTATCATGTTCCAGGAGACCAACGTGCTGGGATTTAAAGGTCCCAGGAAGATGACGGTGGTCATCCCCGGCATGATGGAGAACGATGAAAGAGTGTCCATTCGTCCAAAAAATGTATGTCTAAAAAAATATAATCCTGTGATGATGTTGATTGAGTGTGAAATATGCCAGAGGAACTGAAATGTTATGTTATTATAGGAACTTGAGACCTTACTGGTCCGCCATGTGAACAGCAACATGGACAAACTGGTCACACTAGTGAACAAATCCCCGAGCTGGAACGAACAGACTCAGTCGTATGTGCTTAACTTCCACGGCCGTGTCACCCAGGCCTCCGTCAAGAACTTCCAGATCATCCACCCCGACAACGGTAAGATCTTCTTCTATCATCAACCACAAGGAAAATGTCCGTCTTGTCTTTATTCCTAACCTCACCCTCTCTCTCTCTCTCTCTGCCCCCCTGCTGCTGTCTTTTCCAGAGGATTACATCGTGATGCAGTTTGGCCGTGTAGCGGAGGACGTCTTCTCCATGGATTACAGTTTCCCCATGTGTGCCCTGCAGGCCTTTGCCATCACCCTGTCGTCATTTGATGGTAAACTGGCCTGTGAATGACCCATGCAGGTGTGCCTCAAGTGCTTAACTAGATCCCTGATCTAGATAGAAACTTCAAATTAAAACTATACCCATCATTTTGCACGGGGTCTTTTATCATGTTTTGTATCCTGGTGCTTTGTAACACTTTGTATACACTAAATATGGAAAAAAAAAAACATGCCACAGACTTCAGAGGAGACTTGTTTTATAGGTCCAGTATTATTTTCCAGCAGATTTTATATTCAAGTGGAATAAGTAATTTAAGTGAATTTAACTTTCTTTTTATATTTGCCAGCTGTGTAAAGGACTCATGGAATTAAAATATTGAGGACAACTTTGTAAATACTACTAGGGAAATATTAAATGATCATAATACAAGGTTTGCATGTCTCTGAATGTTTTTGTTTTTTTTAAATAGAAGGTGTTGTACTTTGTGACTTTTGAAATGATCATTTGACGACAACTTTATACTATCATTACCACAATCATCCTCTCATGTATTCATCACTCAGATTACACGTTATTTCGAGCCAACTCATAACCGAGTCTTTATCACAAAGAAGGAAGCATTCTTATCAAAGTAAAAAAGCACTCATATCAGAGGCTGCGGAACTGCAGCAAGTTGCAGATAGAGCCAACCGTATCAGGGCGTCTGCTCTTGCGCACTACGAAAAATACATATCTCACACGAGCGTCATTGCTGATCTCGGGCACGTTTCTCAACAGAAGGTCACAGTGCTTCACATGAGGGGGGGGGGGGCAGAAAGTCATTTAGGTTTCCACAAATAAAAATAGGCCTCCTTTATGCTCTGTGGTGATCAGAAGTGCACACATTTTGGATAGCCAAAAAACCCAAACCAAACTGAAACCTCTTATCACATTGACATGACATGTCTGTGTGGTAACATGCTGTTTACTTGTTTCCTGTTCAAATGCTCTCTGAAACAAGTTATAGATATATATAAAGGAGCCTTGAGAGTATTGCTTTCTTAACTTTTAACCTTTGCTACAAGTGCGACAAGTGATGAAGTTGACAGTCTTGTAAAATTCATTTAATTAAAAACATGTTTTGTCCTAATCAGACTGAAAAAAACTTAAACTGGTATACGGGGTCAAGCTTGCTGACGTCCTCTTGGATCAATTGCAAATTACTTCATGCAGTGTGAGCGACCAACTGAAAGACACAGTCTACTAGAGTGTAAGACATGAACTCTAGATCAACAAAATTGTGAACCTCAGAGAGGAAGACTGTCAGCTCGTATCTTTTATAGAATCACCAAAACACATAACCAACATTCAGCTGATCTCCTGTCGCTGCTCTACACATTGCACAACACTCTTGTAAGTTACACAATAATTCACATATTCCAATTTCAGGCTGCTCCACTTGTCAAAGAGAATTGCTAATATGTTTTGTCTTACATATAAAAATACAGCTAAAATACAGCAGCATGAAGGGAGTCTCAGCATGAAGGCATTTAAAGCAGCAGTGGGTAGAAATGGAGCAAATATGGTCCCTATATCCTGACAGTAGTGGCATGAGACAGGTAATCTGAAAAAATCATGTGCCTCTGTGTCCTCCGGTGCTCCTAATGGCATCTGCGAGATTTCCCAGACCGGAGGAAAACAACCAATCAGAGCCATGCTTGAGCCTTGCCGTCTCTGAGCAGCTGTCAATCACTCGCAAACTCCGACTCAAACGGTCAAACTAGGCAGCGCTGATCAAATATGAACTAATATCCTGTTACTGTAATGCCTGAATGCTTGAATTACAATATTCTGAGAGGTTATTATGGATTTTCTGCCCAATAAGGCCAAAAAAATTCTGCCTACTGAAGCTTTAAGTGCTATAAAATGGGTCTCAAAACAATCCACAAACATAAATTGTATTCTTCGACGTACAGTATGTCTAGCTCAGTGCAACAGCCACAAATATTAAACTAAAATACATTCATGTAAGTTACATTGGGTTGTTATCGAGTGTGTTAAAGATGTGTTCTGTCAGTTTAGTGCATAAATGAAAACAAGTCTTATCGGCTCATCGATCAAAATTAATCTCACCACATTGCTAGAATGATATGACTATATGTCTGTCAGCTTTGTGCCTGTTCACACGGTTAAGTTAGGTGAAGAAATCGGAAGGATGCTGAAAGAATAAAGGTAAAAGAACCAAATTAAGTGCGCAGTATGATAGATTATGGGGTTGTGACGCAGGACTCGACATGTTTGGTTAAACTGTGGCCTTACCCCTTTCACATACTTTCCTTTTTACAACTGCTCTCTTAAAAAAGCACATCCTCTCCCACCAGAGACATGTGAGTGATAGCTATCAGCGTGAGCACACTCACTGATGCCTCCCCCTCTCAGTCTTCATTAAAAGCTGATTTAGCGAGAGCTTCAGGGCAGCATGACTTAATCGAGACCTCTCAGTGCCGAGAGGTGATGTCTGGACCGTCTGGTGTGATGGATCGTTGCTCTCCGCCGAGGCTGAAGCTGCTGATCGTGTTTCTGCTTGTGTCTACCAACATTGTCTGTCTGCACGGAAATCCTATCACAGGTTATGTGTCTACCTGTATCTTCTTTTTTTAAAAAAAATGTGACAGAAAATCACAACAATCAGATTGCTTGGATTGTACGTTCATTTGTAGGCTGTTTGGGACTAAAGCCAAATGAATAACTGTAAATGTAAGATGCTTTAAAAACTAGATATAATACAACCTACACACTAAGAGTTAGAATAAATGGCTCAGAGGCTTTGTTATCCCTTTAACTGACTCTGATGAAGACCTCAGCTACGGTATATTTGACCTTTGACCTTCTGGGAAAAGTCTGCTAAGCTTTCTTATTATAAAGGGGAAAGCCTGTATTTTACTAATGTTGTAATGAAAGGTTTTTCGTTTTACAATAAACCTATATAAAGTAGAAGCTGTTTCAGATGCTGGTGAGTCATTAATGAATGTTGCCGTTAACTAATTAAAGGGTAAGTTCACATTTTTTTCAAGTCTATCCTAAAACAACACTCCCATGCCCATATGGACATTGAAAGCATTATTGGTCGCCGTAATTGTTTCTACTGCCCATACTGGCCTCTTTTTTAAAGAGATTTTAATGAAAAAGATGGGGGGGCTATCCTTTAAGTATGCAGTTTTAAATATTGTAAGTTAAAAAGTTGTTGATTTTTTTCAACAACCCATAAAGCGTGCAGTTTAAAATGTTTTTAAGTCATCAGTACAGGTTCTTGAACTGGATGCTACGCATAAAAACCTACATAATTAAAAGAAAAACTACAAATACAAAGAGGATGATTCACCAACTAAAGAGATCCTTAACTTAAATGAGGTTACCAAGTGACACGTTGGCTTTTGACTCTATTTTTTGTGTCTATTTGCACCCGGCTGAGAATAGTCACAAGTCAGCTATTTGGCCTATTACACCCCGTACTAGTAATATAAAGAGCAACAAAATATATACAAGGTGTAGGTTGTGGTGGATGGATGGGTCAAACTCAGGACTTTCAAGCCTATTTTTCACTCAGTTGACTTATTATTTTCTGTTTTTTCAGTTTCAGTCAAAGTTTGGTTACGTTCAAGCAATAAAAATACTTATACATACAGTACATACATACTTTCAGTATCTAATGTGTGCGCGGGTCGGGTGCAAATAGCATTGTTGGCTACTGACTCCTGGGCTGCCATATTTTGTTTAGGTGTGAACCATGGTCTTCGCTGTGTGAACGACTACCTGTTCACCATCAACTGCTCCCTGAGCATCGCACCATCAGAAAACGGCTCAGACAGCAACAGCTCCTACTGGCTCATCATAACAAGATATGACACGTGAGGCTTTTTTTTTTTTTTTACTGACACTTATTAATTACAGATGACCTTAAATGTTTTTGACGATATTGTGATTCATTGCTACTTTGTGCAGCAACAAGTATGTGTGTATGCTGACTAACACCAATGGGGATTACTTCTGCTCCGTTAAACTGCCTGAGGATGATGATTATAAAGACCCCTTCTCGGATACGGATGATTTGGAAATCAAGCTTTGTCACAACCAGAACGGCGGGTCTGAAAGCTGTGAGATGCTGGTAGACGAATATAAGCCTGATTTGAACAGTAAGAAACTATGTTGGTCTGTTCTCATAACCAGACATAAAGATATATAAGAAAAATACAGATGTCTGCCAATTTAAAAACCTGCCTTTTGTGTATGACTGTCTTTAATGTGTCCTCTCTTCAGTTACACCCAACGCACCGTGCTGCCTCACAGTCAGCCACAACTCAAGTCAACGCCACTTCACCTGGAAAAGTACCTATGGGGAAATTTCCTCCAGTCTGGATGAAACCCTCGAGTATGAGCTCCAATACTACAAAAGAGGAGACGACCCTAACGTGAGATTCAATGACAAACATACAAGAATGGGTGGGGATAGGAGAATAACACATGTTTTTTAGGAAACAGCTCTGGTCTATTATACGTCTGTTTGTGGCAATTAAAATGTATTGGCAAATGAATAATTGATTAATGTATTAGATCTAAAAAAAAAAAAAAAAACATGGAAATTGATGCATTAAAGGATAAAACATAGAAATTAACAATTTAATAAATTAAAGATGAATGAAAACACTTCATTGAAAAAATACCAAGATACAAAAATAATGAAATCTGGAATAATTTAGTCTATTATTAGACTTTTGCCACAGTGCCACGGCGTTTGACCCAAAAATGAGAAACCACCACACTGTGGCTGTCAGCTCAGCGCATCAACAGTCTGTGGGTGATGAGAAACTGTGACTTTTCCACCGCACACATTTTTACATGTTTAACGAAGAACATAATGATGCCTCTGTTGCACTCTAGTGTCCCAGTTAGCACGGCTGGATTAACCCAGTTAGGGGGATCAAATTTGCTGTTTTGCCTCTACTGAATACGGCGCTAGTTTATCACAATATTAAAGCTCTTAAAACTAGATTTTGGCACAAGACCCATCTACAAAAAGGGACTCAAGTTTAGGTAATAGTGATATTTTACTTAGATAATACAATACACACGCCCAGTGAACCTGGTACAGCGAAATGAAATTAAACTCATCAACACACTATTTTATATCACGAAGGACAGTCAAAATTAAAATTGGTAATACATAAAGCAATTGAGAAATTGTAACTATCAATGTCTTTGTAGTAACATTATTAAATAATCTACCCATCTATCAGCACTTTTCTGTGAACTAATAAATTGATTTGCTGATTTGGCACAAATTGGCCACCATACAGGACATTTCCATCCTTTAAAAAGTTTTACATACAACCCTGTTTATGTATTTCAGGTGCAACCGCATATAATCATCACCAATGTCATAAATTACTCTGTGGATGATGAGGAATTTGCACCAGGCACGGAGTACGCTGCCAGAGTACGGACCAGTCCAGATCAGGTTAATTACAAGGGACAGTGGAGTGACTGGTCTTCTGAGGTTTACTGGGAGACGGAGTCAGCTTTGAATGGTGAGTCTCTTTCAAACAATCAGCTGATCGAAGCTTAATGAAGATGATCTTCATATTAAAAGGCAACGTGTGAGAAAGCAGCTGCTGTAAATTTGTTGCTTAAAAATTCCCCTTTGTGTCAAGCCTACAATTTAGCTGTTTTTATTTGTTTCTACTGCATGTTAATCCATACAGATCGAAAACCATTTGTTTCTGGACTGGCTAAGGCGCTCATCTCCGTATGTGTGGCTGTGCCGATTGTCTTACTTTTCTGCTACGCTCCAATTAAAAAGTAAGGTCCTCCTCCAATTTTTGACTCCTTAGTAAATCCCAAATCATGGTATAATAAATTACATTTCCCTCAACCAATATACACTAAATATTTTCTTTATATTCCTCACATTTAAAAGGTGGAAGCAGAGCGCCTTCATACCAACACCAGCACCTTATTTCCACACCCTGTACAGTGACTGCCAGGGAGACTTCAAGGTAAGCTTGTGACATAAAATACTGACAATTATCTGGTAGTACTGTCCCTAAAAGTGACTGTGATGATTATAGAGCTGGGTGGTTCCGCAAGAAAACACGGCAGACGTGCTGAAGGCAGAGGAAACGCTCCAAATTGACAAGCTGACCAAGTGTGCCGTCGTCGAGGAGGAGGAAGCATGTCAGGTCCAGTGTCGCCACCACTTCATGGCGGACAGAACATACAGCAACATAACCGACCCCGACTGTGATGATACACTCCTGGGCATCCCGTACGCCGTGAGCACCATGGCTCCGCTGTCATCTCCAGGGAGCTCGCTCCAGAGTCTGACCCTCAGCTCGCAGCCAGGGAGCCCTGATGAAGGAGACTCAGGGTGCTGGCTGGAGAGGGACCCTCCCTGGTACTGCAACGAGTACTGCACCCTGAGCGGCTTTCAGCAGTGTCCAATCCCAGCAGAGCATCATGGGAACCAGTCAACAAAACCCCACCCAACAGAGATCATCACAGTGGAGGGCTTCACTGAAGCATAAGCGGACGTGTAGTAAATGGACAGTAAAAATAGCGTGAAGTTGAACTTTAATGTTGGAACTAAAAGTTCAACTACACACATTTACACCGGGAAATGTAATGCTTCAAAATACTCCCAACTGCTTCAAGCTAAAAAATAACTACAGTAAATACTTTTGGCAATTTATATAACGTTATTTAGTGTATATTTGTAAAATGTTTCCACAGCATTAAGCATGATGTAGATATTAAAGATGACCGCATGCTTGCATCAAATGAGTAAATTGTGTTAAGGAACTTAAAAGAAATGGATTTTGACTTTGTTCTAATAGTTTTGCTGTGTCTCTGAAACCTTAAGGAGGTTAACTTGCTGTATATTTTAAATCATCTAATAAAACAAAATGCTAAAGTTTTGTAGAAAGTTTTATTTACGCCAACACATACATGAACAAAGCACCATATAACCTTAAAGTCTGATACAGAAGTAAGCCTACCTGCCTCAGTCATCATGGCCATTTTTATTTATTTCATAGCAAACACTCTGAATAACAAAAAGACAGCCAAGGCAGCAGATTCTATCATATATTACAGCATGCTGAATAGAAAACCTGGGAAAGAGAATTAGACAGAGCCATCTAGAGACACTAGTGAGATACAACAGTATAAAAGTGCCATTCATTATACAGCAGTTGAAATACTGACAATGAAATAAGCTAATTTTACATTAAATTTATGGAAAATAAAAGGGGGGAAACATAAAAGGAATAGACCCTGTGAAAGAGCAATATAAAACAAAAAGACATTTTCTTCCTTGAACATTGATGACAGCCAGCTTGCATGGAGTTGATGAAACTGGTACCGAGCTGTGTCCCTTGCACCACATAAGACAATTAATGTTTAAAAAGAAATGACCAGGGTGCTGAAGCACCCATCCCCTCCCAGCATTATGCGCCAACTGGCAATTAAGAACAAAAAAAATGATAGGTCGGATGGCACAGAATGTGTGGAGTTTAAATAGAAGTCTTTAAGCAAGTCCTGATGTGAGAGGAGCACATTCATTGAGAGACTGAGCGGGGAGGTGATTCTTGTTAAACCCATTCCTTCTGCCACAGCGGAGCAAGTCTTCGCCCTTACGAGGGGGAGAATTTTTTGGCTTGTGCTCGAACTCTTTTTTCATATTCTACTCTGTTTTGGCTGCAAAGGGGTTAAAAAAAATAGCAGTTACCATGGCGCTCTGATTCTCAAAATCAGAAACAGGCATTTCCAAACCATTAAAAAAAAAATTATAAATAAAAAAGCATATTTTGACCAATAAGACAAAAGTAGAGAATGCAGGAATCCTCCCAGATCTCTCTTCTGTTAGATTTGTCAGGTTGTAAAGCTGGAAACTTGTTACAGGTTTTAAACGGAGACCCCTGAAAGATCATTTTAATCTTAAAGTTAAAAACCATCATCTTCAGGATTCAGCAGGTCCGTAGGTTTGTTGTTGTTTATTTTTTTTTTTTATACTTGAAGCAAACAAAGCAATCAACCACTTCATTGTTCAAATTTGGATTAAAGCTGTGCAACATTTTTTATTCATTCAGATAAAGCGCATCCAAACCTCTAGGAGGCACACACATGTACACATATAGTTTTATACTTCAGAACTGCCTCTTCAAATTAGGGTTGAACAATATTGAAAAAAAAATGCCTGCAATTTTTTTTTTCTGCAATGTATAATGCGATATGGAAAAAAAAATATAAGTGTTTATGATTAAATTGTTCACAAGAGCACAAATTGTTTATCCAGCCTCTTCATTTTTTAAACAAAATTTAGGGTCACACCCACAAAGCATGGTTAACGACACAGAGTCCATGTTTCAACTGTGAAGAGGACCCGCTCCCTATGTAGATATGAAGGGCTCATTATAAGTTTCAGATGATTATAGACATATATAGTTATGAATATTAAATTCCATTTCAGCCATTAGATTCTCCTAAATCCTACACCCTGAACCATTATGGTCCACAGCCCCGGGAAGCGAGGTCTGTGCGAGGCGTGCTGAAAAGCTCACGGTCGGAGCCGTGAGCCACCTTCACCCCGGTCCTTTCCAAGCCGACCTACTATGGCCGGCCGGCCGTGGCGCAAATGGAGGAAGTGTGCCTGACGAGGGCCAGCCAGCACCGGGGAGAGGATCCTCCCACACTGAGCGGCCATTTCTGACCGGCCGAGTTGAATCTCCCAAGCAGACTATCAACTTTAACAGATGTTGTGGCTTTTTGCGTTACGTCAGCCAAGATGCTCATTGGCAGTGGAGAGTGCATTAATGAGTGATGATCGTTGGGGTGTGAGGTGGGAGAGTGGCTCTCAAGAGTGCAATTTCGACCTCAGGGTCTTGCTGTGTTGCTTTTGGAACAGAAACTTTACAAAGTCTCTCTCCTTTGGCTTGCACTACAACAACCATTTCATTTGTCATGAGCTCAATTTATTTTGGAGGCACAGAGTTGACAATACTGATGTATTAGTTAGGAGAATAAAGAAGTCCTCCATTCCTATTGTAGCAATACAAATTTCACTGTGCTGTTGCAGTGCAAGTAAAACTCAACAGGTTCAACTTAGAATCAGAGTTTGGTGTTGTATATAGGAGATCAATTATTGACCTTTTTTCAGACACACACGTTACTTTATAAATCATTTAGTATTTTCACATTCCAGTGTAACGGTTAAAAAGATTAAATCTAAATGTCACTCACCAGTAGATTGTGTAAGCCTCTGCTTGGGCTGGATCCTGGATATTTGGTTCATTTAGGAGTTCCTGGATACCTAATAAGATCTGTAGGATAAATGAGACAATTATTTTGAAAATGAGCAATTCATCTGTTTTGCATTTTTTTCTTTACAAGGCTCTTAGTAAACTAAAGTTCAAGATCAGTTGCATGTACTCTGCATGCAACGTTTAATATGGTTTAGGCTAGATCTCACTGAATGATTAAAAAACATGTGTTCCTGATTTCCCAGCTGAGTCAATAAAAATAGACTAATTAGCTTATCAAATTAAAAATAATGTTTCATTATCTCAGCAAAGGAGGTTATGTTTGGTTTATTTGTCAGCAGGACTGCGGGGAAAAACTACCGGCCTGATTTTCATGAAACTTGGTGGAAGGGTGCAACATGGGCCAAGGAAGAACCCGTTACAATTCGGAGCGGATCCGAACCACGGCGGCCGATACACGTATTATTTTTCACTCATGGTTAACGGCCTTGCCGGAGGTATGTGTGCTCACCCAGTGCCACGGTAGTTCTGTATCTTTCAAGTTGAATCAGAAACCTTAAAGTGGCAGTAGGCAGTTTATTTTTGGCATTATTTGGCAAAAATTCCATAATAACCTTTCAGCATATTGTAATCCAAGTGTTCTCATTATACAGCTAAACCGTACACAAGATGATTCTGAAAACATTTGAGGTGAGAAAGAGGCATTAGGCAACATAATATTGATTAAGATTTGATCAGCGCTGCCTAGTTTGACCGTTTGGTCGGAGTTCGCGAGTAATTGACAGCCGGCTCTCACAGACAGCAGATCAGCTCTGACTGCTTGTTTTCCTCCGGTCTGTGAAATCTTGCAGATGCCGTTAGGAGCACCGGAGGACACAGAGGCACATGATCTTTTTCAGGTTACCTGTTTCATGTACTACTGTCATGATATAGCAGCTGTTTTATAAAAATAACTTCTTTTAAAAAAATCATATTTGCTCCAATCTCGCCTACTTCAACTTTAATTAACCAGATCCAATCTTTTTCAAGTTTCAAGATAACTGAAAATATCCACATTATTATAGCCACTGATTTTGGCCTTGCAAATTGATTTTTAGATAAAGTTACAGATACATATTCAAATACAGAGAAGCCCTATGATGTAAATGAGCTATGAATGTCAATCCAAACCTGCTTTATTGTGATGGCTGGTCTCCAGTCCTTGTCCTCCTCTAGAATAGATAGGCATACTGTGCCTGATGGATACACATTTGGGTGAAAGAGCGGAGGCTCAAATTTACCTGAAAACACAAGAAAAATGTTAAGTGCACTTATGTTTCGGATCCATTACAAATGTCAGACGAGATGAACAAATTCCACAAATGTCACCAGGCTTTTTTCACAGAATACACCGACTGAGCCGTTCCGCTAAAAAGGCAGCATCTTCTGTTGCCTGATGTTATTTTAATGTGACATTCAGATGACACCACCCCTGTTGCCGGATATTAGAAACATCGCACAATGCCTGGACGTTGTTTGTGACCCATAGTGGTAATGTAAGGATGTGGTTCACACAGCAGGCCGGTATTGTACTCTAGGCAAAGTGTGTTAATGTTTTGAGTAGTCTGATTGTCACAACCGGTTTAGCACCATGGATTTATCAGCTTTCAAATCGTTACTGGCAAACGTCGTGTGCAATTCTGTAAAATGAACAGTAAAGGATGCATGTGTGAAAGCACCCACTGGTTGAGGCCCACCAGTTAACCTCCAAAATCATCTTATTAACGGCAAAGAATGGATACAATTACTATGACATTGCTTTTAGATCATCTTCAGCAGCCTTTGCTGAGTATAGAAGTAATTAACAAGCCTTCATACACAAATTATGGCGTGGGAAACATGTGTTTGCTACTGCTGTGAACCGATCACAGCCAAGGAGTCAAGCAGGTGCTTGGCTTTAGTGAGAAAGCTTAAACAGGAGTTACTATCTTAACTACAGAGTTACCTTAAGATTACTATAGTAACCCTCTAGCAGAATCTGATGATATTAGCCCTTAGCTATAAATGATGCTCTTCTTCATTACAAGGACACTTCAACTTGTTGGAAGAGATGTATAATCCAGTTTGGCCAAGTGGCAAATCGATGACCAGATGTCTTATTAGGCCATCGCAGAGTGTGTTAAGAATTGATGCACTGGTAGGGACAATATGGAGGCACGTTGCCTCTCTGTGTTGAGAGGGTTGACCTCATCTTGGCCATTTAAAACATTTTCATTAACTTATTCCGACTGTCAGTTTGCCGTCAAACAAGCCAGACTGTTACTCCTGCCAGTGTCAGGATAGTAATGATGCCCGATAATGCAAAATACCCTCGAAGTAAGATATGTGCTATGGTGTGCACCTGGCTTTACATTCTAGATGAAGTGTTTTTCTGTTGCAGTGCTGCTGTCCATCTACAGACTGCATAATGGAGATTCATAACAAGCATCTGCTACAACATAATAACAGAGTGTGTGGTAATCACAATAACAGTTTGTGTTTACGCTGAACACAGGTCAGACACAGTAACTCACATTTTGGAGGCGAAGAAGGATAGTCATCCTTGAACAACATGCGCAGTTTGAACAGGCCTCCTTCCCACGGAGTCTGAGGAGACACACAACCTTTAGATTCATAGTCACACTAGTTTCCACCAAAAATAACTCTTAAAAAACATTGTTATTATTGCCAAATTCATTTTTAAAAAAGCAGGTTTCAGGCTTGTCCCTGAAAATCTGTCTATTTTACGTGGACATGAATATGACACATGAGTAACCTTATCCCAATTTTGATCATATTTGGGATATGATGTTTTCATGAGCACACAGAAATTTGGTTATTCATTTCCCTGCATACATGACACATATTAGTATCCCAGTTTTGTCATTCTATTTGCACATGTTCCTGTTTTGTTTACATTTTACATGGTGTCCTGTAGCCTGCGGCTGCCCACTGCACACTTGAATAGGTCAGCATTTCGATGCTTTCGCTGCCTCCATTGTTTGTATTTCTGTTGCGTCACTTGTAAGTAGTCGGCAGCACCCAGAAACCAGGATACGGTGTATACAGTGCATGCAACAAAACTTGCTTTTGGATCACTCCAGCTAGCATATTCGGGATTCTCATTAACAGATATAAGGGCTTATCCAAGTTTCTGAAAATGGGATATGGTGTTTACATGCTCAAACTCTAAATACGGGATCCTTCAAAAAACCTGATCATAACCGGGATACTCATGTCCATGTAAACACACTCACTGTCTTATAAAGCTCCCTGTGTTTTTAGCAGTTTTAGCATTTAGCAGTGGTTGCTATGTAAGGTAAATAAAATTCTGTATGCAAAGAGACTACATTACCCCTTTCTTGCCAGGAATAGCACATTCCCAATTCATGAGATTCATGGTTCCATCTGGATTTTTTGTTGGTACAGCAACAAATCCCTGAAAAATTGGAGAAACAGGAGAGAGCAAACAGTTACGTCATCAGTGTTTACCAGAGGACTTGACGCCATCTAATGAAAGCACAAATAGACCCTCACAGTGGAGCCAGAACAGGTGCATCTCATAAGACACTACTTACAAAAGGATGGTCCTTACGCCATGCCTTGCGCTCCTGGGCAAGCCGGCTCAATGCAATGCCTGACATGATTCGTGGACTCCTGCAATGAAAGAGAAAGTAAAGTCAATTACATGAAACTAGTGTTGTCAACTTACCGAAGTATCGATACTGGATGTACGAAATGGTTTCAATAGTCATTTTCCGCAGTATCAATACATGAGTGCCAGCTGCACTGCACTTTCTGTTCTCTCTTTTCTCCGACAGCAAGTTGAGACACACCTATTAATCATTATTTATATTTTTAAAAATCTAAAATTGTATTCCCTCAATGTTGTGTCCATTTTTGCCCATGGTATCGAAAATCAATATTTTTCAAAATATTGAATCGAAGTTAGAAAGTCCTGTATCGTGACAACGCTATATGAAACCATTCCTAACCAGGTCAGGGAACTCACAAGTCCTAGACTCTGCAGAGGTCATTGCCTTAAAAAGTTGTACTGACCTTGTTCTCATTGTCAATTAAGTAATTTATTAAGCATAAAAGCCAAGGAGGATGCAAGGATTTGGTGCGTTTCTCTGCTTTATATCAGTGTAAATTAAACATATTTGGACCAACAAAATGACCAATTTAATAAAAGCAGGACAATTTCGGTTGTAGAAAGCTTCTCAGAGATAAGGGGTTTGGCTCTTTCTACATGATTATGTGATTCTAGTTGTGTAAAAACAATTGCTAATGGAGGCAAGTAAGCTCCTACCTTCTGTAATGTGATCTAAAGTAGGAACCAGGGTCTAAAATTAATTTTTTCCTCACGTGCCACTGTGGCAGGTCATTGAACATTTCTACTAGCCACACAACTATTTTGTCTGCCACTTCTGAAGTCTATGTAGAACGCTTTAGAATCGTAAACACCAGGACTGTGTATTGGCAAGAATCTGCCGATAAGACACGTATCACGATACAGGGGTTACGATGCAATATATTGCGATACTGTAAGTTAGGCGATATATTGTGATTTTTTTTTTATATCAAATTTTAGGAAAACTATCATAGCATAAATAACACTGCTATATGCATACAATTTTCTTTTCTTTTATTCGGATCTCCATTAGCTGTGGCTGAAGCCCAGCTATTCTTACTGGAGTCCACTTAAAAATCACTTTGAACTGTTTTAGGCCACATTTCAGTACACAATCACATTACAATCTTTACCAACAATGACCACAACATCAAAAGCGACAACAACAAAACACAACAATATTCAAGACACAACCCAACACACAACACAGGACCTATAGGTTCAAGTTAATACTATTCACAGAGTACAGAGGTAAATATGATTCATTAGTGGTTGGACCATATAGCATATTATATGTCAGAATACAAAAACATACAAAAACAGAACAAGCAACAACTTCTTTTACCATAAATATTATGTTCAACAAAGCTTTCATCAGTCTTACAGTAATGTGTTTTAAAGTATCGTATGTCTAGGAATTAATATTGTCTCTAGGTAGAGGCTTCAGTTAAGCCCAGTGGGTTTTTTCCCTCTTCCTGCACTGTATATTATTCATTAATTTTTTTGTTATAAACAAAAATCTCTATAGCCACGGTGATTTGGAGGTATAATGAGAACGAGGCAAAGAAAAACAAAACTACAAATTGCCCACACAGCATTTAAGTTTATAACAGTGGAGTTGTACTCTCATCATTTAAATCACCTACATACAATTATGGTTACATACTCAAATCCCTGACTATTTTTAATTTAGGAATTGCATTTTAAAACTAATATTTCTTAAAAGCCATGGTGGCAGGTGACCTGAACGTTTTACCTGCACACTACCAACATTTACCCTGTTATTTGGCAGGTGCTAATGTCATTCCCTGGTAGTAACCTTATAGTATTAGAAATTGAAAACCTGACATTATCCATGTAGTGAGCTCCAATGATTGGGGTACAGTTACCAGGACTTCCTACACATACATGTAGGCAGTCCTGTCGGTGCTTTGGAGGTATAATGAGAACGAGGCAAAGAAAAACAAAACTACAAACTGCCCACACAGCATTTAAGTTTATAACAGTGGAGTTGTACTTTACCTAACATCAAATCATAAAAGGTTTAATGTTGGGTAAATACAAAGTCCTGTTAATATCTATGATAAAAGAAGTTGTTGCTTGTTCTGTTTTTGTATTCTGACATATAATATGCTATGGTCCAACCACTAATGAATCATATTTACCTCTGTACTCTGTGAATAGTATTAACTTGAACGTATAGGTCCTGTGTTGTGTGTTGGGTTGTGTCTTGAATATTGTTGTGTTTTGTTGCTGTCGCTTTTTATGTTGTGGTCATTGTTGGTAAAGATTGTAATGTCATTGTGTACTGAAATGTGGCCTAAAACAGTT
>CAKAOI010032185.1:61822-97557 GCA_916701655.1 Sebastiscus albofasciatus
GGACCTCTAATTAAGACCCTTCATTGGAATGTCTAATGATCTCTATAGCAACGGTGCTTTGGAGGTATAATGAGAACAAGGCAAAGAAAAACAAAACTACAAACTGCCCACACAGCATTTAAGTTTATAACAGTGGAGTTGTACTTTACCTAACATCAAATCATAAAAGGTTTAATGTTGGGTAAATACAAAGTCCTGTTAATATCTATGATAAAAGAAGTTGTTGCTTGTTCTGTTTTTGTATTCTGACATATAATATGCTATGGTCCAACCACTAATGAATCATATTTACCTCTGTACTCTGTGAATAGTATTAACTTGAACTTATAGGTCCTGTGTTGTGTGTTGGGTTGTGTCTTGAATATTGTTGTGTTTTGTTGCTGTCGCTTTTTATGTTGTGGTCATTGTTGGTAAAGATTGTAATGTCATTGTGTACTGAAATGTGGCCTAAAACAGTTCAAAGTGATTTAAGTGAACTCCAGGATGAATAGCTGGGCTTCAGCCACAGCTAATGGAGATCCGAATAAAAGATAATGATCTCTATAGCAAAGGTTGCTTTGGAGGTATAATGAAAACGAGGCAAAGAAAAACAAAACTACAAACTGCCCACACAGCATTTAAGTTTATAACAGTGGAGTTGTACTCTATATAAAGTCCAACTTAAGAGGGTTATGTTCAACAATCTTTCATCAGTCTTACAGTAAATGTGTTTTAAAGTATCATATGTCTGGTATGCTAAGTTACCAGGATCCCTGTCTCAATTGTAATAATTTAAAAATCACCTATATACAATTATGGTTACATACTCAGCCCATCCATGGTGCATCGTGAAAGTTGTGCTTTTACACAAACTTTTACTAACTTATCTTTTTTTTTTTTTTTTTTTTTTTACAGAGGTGCCTAACCACAGTGGTGTTGTCAGTCAGCCTCAAAGTTAATTAGGACCTCTAATTAAGACCCTTCATTGGAATATCTAATGATCTCTGATTGTCCTAATTGTTTGTTATCACTATTATGTAGTCATATTATTTCTTTATATCAATCTTGTCTCTAGGTGGAGGCTTCAGATAAGCCCAGTGGGTTTTTTTTGCCTCTTCCTGCACTGTAAATTATTCATTTATTGTGTTGTTATGTTGTACAGTCTTAAATTGTGCAAAACAAATCAACAAAAATCTCTATAGCAACGGTGCTTTGGAAGCAACTGCCTACACAGCATTTAAGTTCATAACAGTGGAGTTGTACTCTATACAATGTCCAACTTAAGAGGGTTATGTTCACCAATCTGTCATCAGTCTTACAGTAATGTGTTGTATGTCTGGTATGCCAAGTTACCAGGACTTCCTACACAAACATTTAAAATCACCTAGATACAATTATGGTTACATACTCAACCCATCCATGGTGCATTGTGAAAGTTGTGTGACTGTCCTCACTTATGTTTTTACACTTTGTGCTCTTTTATCTTGCTTTTATATGTAAAGCACTTTGAATTGCCTTTGTGTATGAAATGTGCTATATAAATAAACTTGCCTTGCCTTACAGAGGTGCCTAACCACAATGGTGTTTGTCAATCAGCCTCAAAGTTAATTGGGACCTCTAATTAAGACCCTTCATTGGAATGTCTAATGATCTCCATAGCAACAGACCTATTGCACCTGAATAACTACAAACTGCCCACACAGCATTTAAGTTCATAACAGTGAAGTTGTACTCTATATAATGGTCAACTTAAGAGGGTTATGTTCAACAATATTTCACCAGTTTTACAGTAAATGTGTTTTAAAGTATCGTTTTGACCCAACATGTCTAGGTACTAGCTAAAGGGGCTAGCATAGTTAGCTACATGTCCACAGTAAAACGACTCTCTTTCGTTTATGTTACATTTAAAAGGCCCCAAGTAATGAAACCATCAACTGTTCATGTATTATTAGTATGTATAGCTTTATTGTAAACTTCCTTGTCAACGCAAATGTCAACAAACTAAACCCTAAAAGCTGTCTGATTAGCCGGTTAGCTCGCTAAGCTAACTCATGTGCGCCAGTCTCCTGCTGCGCTGCTGCTGCTGTTTAGCGTCACACAGACACACGGCCCTGATGCAGCACTAAAATGCGCAATTGCACTTGATTTGAACACAATTTTCAGATGACAGAAGCCTTTCTTCTAACGCTTAATAGTGTCTAATGTGGACTAATTAACTATGGTGTGAAATATCCTCCAGGAATAAACAATATCGTTAAAGATAGGGGACAAAGAGGCTAAAAAAAAGGCGCACATTTTGTGCATTACAAAACTAAGCAAAAATGGCGCAAACTGGAGCGGGTTAAAATAATCATAATACACGATTAAATGAAGGTTTTGGTTAGTCGAGATGTGCTCCTACCTTTCAGTGTGGCTGCCCTGGCTCTAGTAGTTAGGATGAAATGAATTAAAGGTGCTCAAATCCCGTTAAACGTTGTAAAGTTTCCCTCCTGAAAAACCCTCCGCTCCGACTCAAGAGAAGACACAGAGACAGCGGAGCGAGACAGTCATCCCTCGGTTACTTCCGGCTTCGCTTAAATACCCTCTAGCTCAGGGGTCAGCAACCTTTACTATCCAAAGAGACATTTTAGGCAACAAAAACAATACAAAATCTGTTTGGAGCTGCAACACATTTGAGCTTTGTGATGAAGGTCACACAGCTTATAGTCTAAGTATATAGTATATAAGTCTAATGCAGTGAGGGCAAAAGAGCAAATGTACTACGGAGTATTAGGGCCACATCGAGGGAAAAAACATCTGAGATTTACAGAATAAAGTCGTAACATTACGAGAATAAAGTCATAACTTTATGAGAAAAAAAAGTCGTAATGCTACGAGAATAAAGTCATGACTTTACCAGAAAGAAAGTCAATATTATGAGAATAAAATCATAACTTTACCAGAAAAAAGTCGTAATATTACGAGAATAAAGTCATAACTTTACCAGAAAGAAAGTCGGAATATTATGAGAATAAAGTCATAATATTACGAGAAAAAAGTCGTAATATTACGAGAATAAAGTCATAACTTTACCAGAAAAAAAGTCGTAATATTGTGAGAATAGTCATAACTTTACCAGAACAAAGTCGTAATATTACGAGAATAAAGTCATACTATTTAGAGAAAAAAGTCGTAATATTATGAAAATAAAGTCATAACTTTACCAGAAAATAGTCGTAATATTATTTGAATAAAGTCATATCTTTACCAGAAAAAAGTCGTAATATTACGAGAATAAAGTCATAACTTTACCAGAAAAAAAATCATAATATTATGAGAATAAAGTCATACTATTACGAGAAAAAAGTTGTAATATTACGAAAATAAAGTCATATCTTTACCAGAAAAAAGTCGTAATATTACGAGAATAAAGTCATAACTTTACCAGAAAAACAGTCGTAATATTATGAGAATAAAGTCATAATATTAAGAGGAAAAAGTAAAATTATAGAACACAGAAATAGAACATGGGGTGCTTTTTCATGTGAAATAAGATAAAATAAATAATAATAAAAAAATTACATTTAGAAAAAAAGAAAAATTAAACAACAGAAGGGCGTTTAGGGGGAATATACTTTTTCCACTCCTTCCGAATGTCCTCAAATTTAGTTTTTTGAAGCCTCATTGAGAAAGTAATTCTTTCCATTACAAGTATTTCATAAATTACATCATACTAGTTCTCTAATGATGGGGTATCTGGTTTAAACCATTTCTTAGTAATTGCTTTTCTAGCAGCTACACTCAATATTCCAAATAAGTATTTTTTTGGTTTAATATTTGTAGATGTTGAAAGTAGAAGACCAAACAGGAGTTCGTCTCACTTAAAAACTAATTAGTAGCTTAGTAACTAATTCTGTGTAAATCTTACGCCAAAAGGAATTTACTTTTGGACAGGCCCAAAACAGGTGATGGTGGTTATCTAGTTCCTCTAGCAGCTGAAAGAGCCTGAATGAGGAGACTTCTGAGGAGGTGGAATAAAAAATCTACTAACAGTCTTCCAGCCAAACGCTCTCCATAAGGTTGAGCTCGATATCTTCCACTGAAGAGTGCCCCATGATTTAGCCAGTAAGAATTTAATCTGGTTATTTGTTTATTATTAGTTTCCATTTCATTCAAGCAGCTCAGATTCTGCTGATATCACACACACAGTGCATCCTTTTAAGTTGTTAGTATAAAGATCATCTTTAGGAAAACTGGAAGTCATAATCTGCCCATCTTCTATGGACATTTTGCAATTTGTTGTTCCCAAAGTACGAACTGAATTGGGAAAGAAGCTTTTAGGTTTTCAGCACCTACTGCTTGGAATAATGTACAATCTGATCTTCAACTTCAAAACTTAGTTACCTTGAATGAATTTAAAGCTCTGGTGAAATCACTGCAGTCCAGGTTGTCCATGTGTGTCAAGTGTTTTGTATGAGCAAGTTTTATAATGTTGTTAATTTATGTGTTGTCTGTTACTTTCACTATAACTATCTTGCTGCTATCTTGGCCACGTCTCCCTTGTAAAAGAGATCTTTGATCTCAATGGGACTAACCTGGTTAAATAAAGGACAATAAATAATTAATCTATTTCAAAAAATAAAACAAGCAAACTTCTCACTTTTAAAATTCACGGCTAGACCTATTATGTTTATTATTAGGAATATCTGCTAATCGGTATCTGTTCATTTGTACTGTTTATAGCTTTATTTTTCCATTCTAACAAGCACAGGAGGATTTCTATCTTGTCTTATATAACATCTTTGACCAGACTGAAGACCCACCGTTATGCCAAACGACAAATCACATCATATAATGTATATATTATATATAATATACTAAAGAGTTTAGATTAAACCGACTGAGATTTTTTGGATGTAAGAAAGATATTGAAAACTATTGTGTTAAAAAAAAAGTCTACATAATAAACAGGCATGTTTCCAGGCAACTAAGCCACAGCAAAGTGTTTTGAGGACCTGACACAAGAGGTCGCTATTTATCAAGAAATAAGATGTTGTAATGACTTTTCCATTTATTGCTATAGTATCTACAGGTGTAAGGACACTTCTGTGTGATGTATGATTACTAATAATCATAAAAAGCCAATATTATGTATATTATCGTGTATAAAAACTGAGAAATTAAATCATTAAATAATAATAAGAAGAATAAATCACTGGCAGAGGGGGTAAACACAAAAAAAACATACACACCGGTATGAATGACAACATTTTTATTCGGTTTACCTTATGCAAGACCATATAGATCTATCCCCTTAACCTCATACTTAGTTTGTACATGTTTAACATTGCATAAGATCGTATAGAATAGTGATCTATGTAGTGATATGAGAACCTTATTGATCAATGTAATTGCTAGATTGAGGAAAAATGACACATTCATTCCCTCTGATTACAAGTGTGATCATCTTCAATCATGCATTACAGTGGGTTTGTGGCTTATGACTTGAATGCAAAAACAAACTGGGCACTTATAAGTATTAGGCTACAGATTTGATAAGTTTGTCCATCACGTGAAATGATTTATCGATGCCAAACGCTCAACCGGTTTGTGAAGGGCATTAAAAGGTAATGTAGCTGCTAAAGTAGAGGGGTTAAACACCTCAGACCAGAGTATATCAAATGAAGTTACAACTGAACCAAGCAAACCAAAACACAAAAACACCTTTTAAATCTCATTGCAGAAAAAAAAGAACGTCTCAAAAGAAGACCGAAATAAACCTTTTGCTCGGAGCCAACGCAGGTAAAAGTTTCATCCTATTAAAAAGGAGCCACCAGAGAGGGTGGGAAGCAAGATTGTCTGCAACGCTCAAGCATAGGCTGTCAGAAGTGGATGGAGTTATCTTTATCAGTCAGCACGTCTGTGTGAGTATCAGTTCATGTGGAGTCGGGAGTGCTAGTTGCCATCGGTGCAGTCACACAAGTCAGACGAAATGTTAACGTGTGTGAGGGAGTGCAAGACAGTACATAATTGGAAGGCTTCAGAATACTATAGCAAATGTAAACATAGCCTAGCTCTGGCAGGAAATCCAGTCTACTCTGATTGAACCTCTTTGCAGATGTCAAATTTTGCACTTTTAAAAAGCCCTTGTGTGTGTGTTTGTGTGTATATCTATATCAAAAAACATGCATCCATACTTTGTTTCCCCGACAATATAAAAATTGTTTTAGTCAAGTGTATACGTGTACATGTGAGTAAATGGAGGTTTGTGTGTCGTTAACAAGTCTATATGTACAAAGTGTGCCAGCATTAAGAAATGTTTACTCATCCCTGACACTAAGATCAATGTGTACAATACACATAAGACATTGGATTTTGGTCATTGGGGAAAAAAAGGCAACACTAAAATGATTATTTGTGAATGAAATATCCAACCTATCAAAACCACACATCAAACCTGAAAACAACTTTCTAATAAAAAAAGTGTTCTAAAATGCAGTATTTACATTAAACAACATTACAGGCTTGTAAGCAATGTGCACAGTGTTGTTTTTCCCACTGTAGTGCTTGTAATGCTGTGTACGAAACCTACACAATTCAAAATGCTTAGAAGAATCTATCACAATGCAGGAAAAATACATTTGTTTTTGTTTTTAAATGTAACAGTCAACTTCATAGCCAGCCAAGTATAGCTTTGTTATTGGTTATCAAAACATGTTCCAGGCATGTTCTCAGTGAAAAGACACCATGTTCAGCATCAGCTGTTTCAATCAGAAATCTCTAGAGTCTCTGTACAAAACAATGCAAAACAGAAGTCAACATTGTCAAGATTTTCTCTCTCTTTTTTTTTTTTTTTTGAAAGATCCAGTATAAACAACTTCCAAGTTGTGTTTTTCTATACAGTGTACAAAACGTGCAGTTTGTTTTTTTTAAAGAGTTAAATATTAATATTGAATTTGGATTATTTACATCAAAAGAAAAAAATCCTCCTGGATATGAACAGAAAGTCCTTCACCGCTGCCTTCAAACAGTTCCAGTCCCCAAAAAACCTCCCACTCCACAAATACTTCCCCTCAGAAGATCTTAAGGTGTTCCCTCGAACATACAAAATAAACGAGTTAAGGAAAACTCAGAAGTCAGTTGAAAATTTAAAAAAAAAAAAAAAAGACGCTGTTGCCTCAAGAATGTTTTTCCTGACAGGAAACAGATGTTTAAAAAATAATATCACTGTAAAACAGAATTCACATTTTAAACACCTTTGACTATTTTGGCAGTTACCTTCGGACTTATGAACATGAGGAGTTAAGAAAAATATCTGGCAGATTAAACTTGATATAAAGTTGCACTTTACAAACATTTAGAGAGCAATTTTCGTTCTTTACACTACTAAAAGTTTGCAGAGGCAGCAGATATCTTACTTTGAAACACAACATTTTGAATGAACGTGTAGCTAAGTTAGTATGCAGTTAAACACTTTATCCTTATAATAAAGGTAAGTGGACTTCCTGAAAACATAATTATTTAATCCCGCAGCACACGCTGGCCGTCTGCGGGTTAAACATTTACTATTCAAGCAATAAAGAACAATTAAGAAGCATCTTGCATCTCAACATTGCCATATCAGGCAGATATTCTGCTCTCTCTAAAGTTATCTTATTTAGTCTATGTGAAAATGGGACTTTCCTATTTCTGTTCATTACAGGTCACTTCCTTGCCACCAATAAAAGCTCTGCAAGTGGTAGGTAATTTATACCTAATGCCCTTTTACCTACAATATCAAGTCACTGACATTTTTGTTTACACAGTTTCCATCCTGGTTTGAGAATATGAACGTGAATATATACAGAAAAAGATCTTCGAATCAAAGTAAAAATGTTTCTAAAGCATCTGAAAATGTGTGTGTGTTGTATATCTGGTTTCCTCATGATCACAAATCTTAGTATAACTGTTTTAAAACCTTTAAGAAAATATTTTATTGATTTGTTTTTTGGGGTGAATTTCACATTTAATAGCCTAACTCTTTAAACGTGCGCTAAATAAATGCACAATTCCCTTCTTAACATCTCTGAACAATGATTTTGATACTTTGTAGTTATAAAAGACCATACTGATTGATCCCTTACCAGACCCTTGAGTTGGAGGATATACTCAATAGATGACCCTGAGAGAATCATTGGCCTTATATGATGATGGCCATATTTTATAGCATAAAACATTTGTAGATTGTAACTCCTTACTCTCAATTAGAAAAAAAAACAAACTTGTCGCTAATTTAAAAAAAAAAAAAAAAAAAGGTCCAGTTTAAATGTACAGGCACAAATTGTCAGTAAACAGACTTATTTACATCAAGAAATAAAAAAAACAAAAACGGAGGGAAAACAAGAGAAATGCACACCCCTCCTTTAAATCTCCATTGTGCCAAACCTTCTTCCACAGAGACGATATGTTAGCATCATAACACCTGGAGCTCATAATACTGAGTCCGCTTCACATCCGGGAACCCCTTTCCTGAAGGATCTGCAGAGACCAAAAACAATGACAGAATGAATAAAAACACATCGAAGCACACGCTCTGAACGTCATTTAGCACCGGATTCTGCATTTCAGTATTCAAAGTCACTTTATAAGGGTTTTTTTCCCCCCCCTGCTACGGTGCATACATTTACTGAACGTGCTGGCTGAATCAAACACACTGAATAGGGCGCAGCGAAAAAGGGAAATGCTTGCACAAGTGAGGAAAATAAAGCATTGTGCTAGAGACTATGCAGTAAGCCAATTCTGGGGGAGCTCATGAAGCAGAAAAGCTTGTCAGGTGGGATCAACCGTAGTACTGGAAAGACATGCAGCAGAAACTAACCACAGCAACCTGAAGGATTCTGGACAGCAGAGAACTCAAACTGAGATCCTTATGAAGGCAACAGCAGTGGAATTAAAATGTAACATTACATTTTTAAAGTTCAGTATAGATTTGAAAGTTGTGGGGTTTTTTTTTTTACCTTTTATTTCAGCTTTCAAAATGACTTATTATTGCAGTGCGTCAATTTAAAGAGGGTGTTTTTTTCTTATCTGTGTTTAATCACGTCGCTCCTTCATCATCTGGGGCTTTACCGCCATCACACAATAAATTTAATTGACATCTTAATGATTCTCTGTACTGGAAAACTGTGGACAGAAAATTGTGGATTATGATTTAAGGCCTTTACACACCAAGGGCGTTTTTGTTTCTCATTTCTGTTTCTTACCTCAGACAGACGCTGCTCTGGGTCTCTCCCGGCAGTTGTTACACTGCCTGCGTAAATCTATTCGAAATCTATTTGCATTTTCGTGTCGTTTATTCGTCACGACCCCCCAGTGTGTAAAGGCCTTAGGATCTAACATAATAATAATAATAATAATAAATTACTTAAATTTTTATTAAATATGTGCAAATTAAATTTTCCTGCTGATCATAATAAAAATATACATATAGTTTGACAGTCCTTCCTTTAAATGTAGCAATCCAATCAGTGCCTGAGATCAAACTCAACTTTCCTCATTAGGACACCTTGTATTAAAAGCAGGAAGACAGACATATGAATTTAACTTTAAAAACACACCAGTGCCGTCCAAGCAACACTACAACTTTTATTTTTGACAATGAAATGGACAAAGGGAGCGTAGTAACCGTCCCTTCCCTTTAAATGTCATTGAATGGGGGGCAATGAGTCAAACTGCAGCAGCTGATGATTCAGCACGCACTCCATTAAACAAGGCTGTGAGCATGATAATAATTACAAGGGTCTTATTTACACTACTGAAACAAATGGAGCTCTTCCCATCTGGTTTCAAAGAGAGCTTCACCTGAAAAGAAGTATTCAACCGGTCTCAGCAGGAACCATCTGGCTTTAGATCTAGCTTTGGCTTGTAGACTCTGCTGATTGTCAACCTGGATTCAGTCAATTTGGACTGTATGTTATCACATCAGGTTTTCTTTCACATGTGAAAAGAAGTTCTCAGTAGTGTAAACTGCATCAAGGGGGCACGGGGAAGGAAGAGAGGGACTAACTAGGGAAGCGCGGTGGAGGGACTGCGAGCAGTTTAGCGCTCACCGGTGAGTCATAAACGCTCAACGCTAATCAGAGTCATTCATTTCATAATCCGTCTCTTCGTCCTCGCTCTGAGCAACATGCAGCATGCAGACAGCACAGAAGAAGACAAGAAAGGCATGTTTGTAAAAAATAATAGAAATGAATGGAGGTGTAAAATGTTGGAAAGGGGAACGAGGAGAAAAATAAAACTAATGGATTAATGTTCAGAGGGGATTAACATCAACAACTACATTGAACAAAACTCAAAAAAAAGGTGTAAAAACACAAGAAAACAAGTAAAAATGTTCTCCAAGAGCACCCTTCTACCACACTCAATTCACCTGTCACAACCACAGACTGTTTATAAAGATGGACGACATGACAGCGCCCCAAAAGTGAGGCCAAAACATCTTGATCGCCCCCTGGTGGCTGGCTGCAGTATCGCTCCTAAAGCCCGCCTTCTCCATGTTAGCGGGTGGGTTAAACTAAAAAGTCAAAGTACACTTCAAATAAGCTTTTCCTAAAGATGGTTTCTGTCATTTTTGTCTGTCTTTCTAGCCAAACAGCTACCGTGGTGCTAACGTAGCAGCTAGGTGGCTCTTCGCTAGCAAGCTGTGGTTGTGCTTTTGTAAAGTGGGAGGAAGTGGAAACGCGTCGTCCATCTACAATATATATACAGTCTATGGCCATGACTGATTCCAAATGGTGCCATTCATTACAAATAAATAACATATTCACAACAAACAGGAGAGATCATTTGAGATTTAAATTCTTGGATAGTACATAGTGAAATTATTCATACTGGAGGACCCAGTATGGATTTGGTGCCCCCTGGAAATGATCACAATAAAGTCTCTACTCTCCCTCTACATGGGCTTGAAAGATGCACTGGTAGGGTTTAATCCTCCTATCAAAATAAAACGGCAGCATGAATGCAAATTTAACGGTGTGCTTCTTCATGTGTAGTTGCCTTTAAGGAGTGGGGCCCCTGCGGGGACGAGCTGATGGGAGTTTGAATTCCTCAGGGCGTGCCTCCTGCTTCGCTCCCAAAGCCCTTGAGAAAATGACAGACCTCGCCAATAGCACCACTAATCTGCAGACCTGTGCTCTCTAAATGCCCCCCCAGCATGGATGATACTGTTTATAGGTATATATTTTCTGTGGGGTATAGTCATAGGCATGAAAATGTAAGTTGTTCATGCCTTTATCTAAACAGGAGAGCCTTGTTCAGTTGTGGAAAAAGGTCAAAATGAATGTCTGCTTTGCTTTAATTCATGTTTTATCTTCTTTTTCTCTGATCACTTGTGGTTTTACAGGCAGGCTGTTTTTTTTTTTTTGAACGGAGGGACTGAATATTCACAATGTTCTCCTTCATAGAGCTTTCTCATCAATAAACCAGAGGTGCTTTCAGTCCCCTGGTGGCATGTTCATAAATGTGATGCATTTAAAAAAACATCCAGCACAGGCCGTCATTCACAGATGTTTTGCTGTGGATGAATTTTCAACCGTTCAACTCTCCTCCACACACACTCGCACACTTACCTTAGCCTTCTCACTGGGCTCACTGTTTGTCCCGTATGATTGATTGTGCAGCTCCTTGGAGACTACACACAGGAACTCGGCTTGGTCTTCGTTTCCGTAGTTGTAAGAGGAGCCTATGCTGACCAGCTAGAGAGACACGAGAGCAGAGCACAGACGGAGAATTAGTCTTTGGCTGATGAAGTAGAGGCAGAAACTGGGTTACTCACGGTGGGAAAACAGAGATAGGGCGGCGTTAAAGTAACGTAAAAGAGGTTGAGGAGCACAGAGGATCTACAGGTTCATGCAATTCAAATTGAAGGCTTCTCAATATATTATTTTGGAGCTTCCCTAATTAGACATAGCTAAAAAAAAACATTCATACAGACTAGTCTTAGTATGGTCTGTGTAATCCTGACTTTGAAGTTTATTTTTAAGATTAATTATCGTGCATGTTTTGCCTTTATTTGATACACACCACATAATATGGGATACAGTGGGGATGACACATAAAAGTCCATAGTGAGATTTAAACCCAGGATGTCATGGTAGCACAATTACATGGTACACTGAGACCACTAGGCCAACAGGGAAACCCACTTTAAAAAAAAAAGCAAAAAACTAATACACCAAGAGAAGATAGAAGTTAGAGGCTTCAAACCCTATTTCAAGAGTTTAAGGGTGCAAAGAAATGTGTGAGTTTTGAGTCATTCATTTATCAAATGTAACAACAGATAGTGTTTTCAGGACCTGCAGAAATGCCAGCGTTGAAATCCAAAATAAAACATTCATGAAGATCAAAGGGCGAACAGAAAACTGAGTTACCAAAGTAATTATACAAAAATAAAAGAAATGCTGGTCCACAAAAATAAGGTAATGATAACAAAAAGAAATAGCACAAAGACGCCACAGACAGAAAATAAAAGATAATCAGCAGATAGTTATTGAATACAAGTGCAGGGACTCGACAACAGGAAGCACACATGCCGGCGGAAAATCCATGGTGGAAACAGTGGATTTGACTTGATAGGACCAGGCTTGTTTTAAGTGAATAGTTGGAGACAAATTGATGCAATCAAGCGTTGAAAACTACAAAGCAAATAAAGGGAGCAAACTACAAAGTAGCTCACTCCTATATCAGTAACATCCTCTTAGTTGTACCATGACAAAGACAGCGTGGGGAAGATTTTCTCCGGTGCTTCAACAGCCACATTAATTAAAGGGATAGTTTGGGTGTTTTGTAGTGGGCTTGTATGAGGTACTTATCCATAGTCAGTTTATTACCTACAGTAGATGACAGTTGGCACGCCCCCAGTTTGGAGAAGCAGACAGGAGTTACCGCACGGAAGCAAAACAATGTACTGCTGTGGACGGGGGGGAGCAGCAAAACATATTTTAGTCACCTGAGAGAAAGCCCAACCTAAATATGGAATATTTTCGCCGCTTTACCTTGCCATCAGACAGCAATACAGTCTATGCTTCCGATGGGGAACTGAAGCCGTTATCTATACTCTCACTTAAGCAACAAGACTCCATTGAAAAAAAACAGTCATTTTAAAAGGGTTAGTTTGGATTCAAAGTCCAAAGTCACACAATAACACAAACAAATTAACCAACCAATAGAGGCAGCGATAGACCAGCAACTTCCTTGATCTGCGAGGTAAAATTACTGTTTTATTTTAATGGAGTCTGGTGGCTTTGGTGAGAGCATAGATGGATACAATGGCTTCAGTTAGGCTGTCTGATGGCAAGACAAAGCAATGAAACTGAACACTTCAACTGATATTGATTTTTGTTTAGGTGGGCCTTTCTTTTAGGTGGCTAAAATACGTTTTACTGCTGCCCCCGTCCACAGCAGTACCAATTGGTTTGGTTCCGTGCCGGTAACTCCTGTCTGTTTCTCCAAACTGGGGATGCGCCGACAGTCATTTATTGTAGGTAACACATTGAATACGGATAAGTACCTCATACAACCCCACTTCCAAACACCCAATCTATCCCTTAAAAGATCAATACCATCAGTGCTAGATACTATGAGCTGCATTCTGTAATCGGCTTTCTAGGACTCTATTTCATTATGTCTGCCAACTCTTGCTTTAGCTGCACGGCTTACCAGTCTACCACAAGGATTGAGAGAGAACAGAGTGAAGAACCGAAATTCAACCAAATGAAAACATCACTGAAGCTACTGCTTGTAACAGCGAGTGGCTTTTTCCTCCGAGCATTGAATGCGTCAGTTGGGGAAAATAATTTGCATGAGAAAAATCCCACACATGGTATCTTTAAATATAATATGCATGGTAATTTCAAATGTTCCTGGTTCCAAGTCATGTCAGTTTGAATACAAAGACACAAAAGGACACAAGAGGATAAATAAAAAGTGACGACATTGGTAAGATCTTTATAAACAAACATCACGCACAGCTTGAAAAACATGAGAGAAAAAAAACAGAGCAATTCCTGTTCCTGAATAACTGCTGAATGTTAAGTGTTTGTACACTGCAGGCTACATGTATACCGTCTGTACCCAGGTGTGCATGTTCAGACATGCATCGCCTCATTAGCCGCTGCTGCCGGAGACTTGTTGTTGTTAAGCAATCTCTCTCACATTAGGCATCAACGCAGCAAAAAAAAGAATAAATAATCTCAACTAGCTACGGTGGATTCCACTTGTCACTCTGCTAAAGGCTCAACACGCACCAAATCCTAAAACTTCCTGGGTGAAATACACTTCAACAACTCGTCTATGTTAACGGAGTCTTAAAGCAGCAGTAGGTCATTAAAGCTCATCTCCCCAATAGACTCTCCTGGGCTGACGACCGAGCTTTAGGCTTTGCATAAGGAGTGTTTCTAGGAGTTTCCCATCTGACCTGTGCGAGGAGATTAGAGAGATTCCGGCTCTAATGGGAGATCCAGTGATCCCTCGTCTTTAGAGAGACACATAATACACACGGCAACACCCACACAAACGTGTGCTTTTTCATTCAGAATTATGTTCCAGCTGAACACAAACTCATGTAATCTTTCACTCTTAATGTTTGAATCTGTTTCAATTACAAGGTATAAAACATTTCACCTCTAAAACAACCAACACTATATTACAGCACAGCCCCCCCAAAAAACAGCCAAGTGGCTATATCAAAGCAGAACACAGAAAGCTGTTGACAGGCTTAAAAAACTGTGAATGCAGTATGAATAAAAAAATAGCATAATACAACAAAAATCACAGACAAGAAAAAAAAAATAAAAAAGGTGTCATGTTCTCTTAGCCTCACTGGTGAGCAAGCAGTACGAATGAACACTGAAAAGAATCAACTCAAAGTAAATGACCAAGAGCTTTGTGTCTACTTGGGACAAATGATGGCCACCGGGGGTGTGTATGGACAACATGGGGACCATGCAGTGACCGGCCCGTGGACAGAAATTTGTTAAGACACACCTCTCCGCTGTTGTTTGGCAAAGCAGACTCCTCTCCCTTCACCTCCCTTGACACAATCAGCAGAAACTCTGACTGGTGGGCCCGCCCGTAACCTATACTGACAAGCTGCAACGACCAATCAGAGCACAGAAGGGATGCCCGGATCACGTATGCGGACATTGAGAAAGATGTGATTTGCCGTTTGGCTTCTTTTTTTCTTTTTTTTTAAAAGCCATTTCCAATATAGAGGATTGGACTTTCTGGGTCAATGTGAGCATAGCGGGGTGGGTGAAGCACATGAAAGGATGATTGCTGCTGTCACCCTGCAGGGAAGAGATTTACCTGTTCAAACTTCCAGCCGTCAGACATGGTCGACACCATCTGTGTCAGCTCCTCCTCCTGGCACTGCAGCACCCGGTACACATGCTTCACTGGAACCTGAGAGGAGGAGGAGGGACACGTTAAGAGAAAACGGGACGGAGAGGGAGAAATGACACAAAATTAATGAAACATTCGTGTCATATTCATGGAGAAATCTATTTAAATAGAACTTCATGTACCTGTGATGTTTTACAGTCGCGTTCCCTGATCTTGTCCTTGAGGAGCTTTATTAATGATGTGATGTTGTAGAATTCGGCTTCTTCTAGCACACCTAAAACAGTGAAAAAGAAACGGTGAAGCTTTTAAGGCAGACTTAAAGCCGTTTCACACCAAGTACGGATTTTTGTCCAAAGAATGCGCACAGAAATTTATAAAAACTGATTCTGTGGGTCTTTATGAATGCTTGCAAACCCCTGCAGAACATTTGTGCGGGGGAAAAGATGGTTCAATGGACCTCAATTTCAGCAGATTTCCGCCTGAGGAAATGTATGTTTGACCAATGAAATCCTTTGGTCAAACTGAACACAGTCACTCTGCATAATATTTAGCCATGTGCTTCTGTTTGCTGCACTGAGAGAGTGTGTATTTTCGAAACAATGGGCGTTTGTTTTCATGGTGACGGACCGCTTTTTTCGGTCCAATGGGACATTTTTCGGACTATTGGTGTTTCGGAATAACAATGGACTGTCCCCTTCTCAACACCCAATAATCTACAAACAATACTACCTCAACAACCAAATAAAGGACAGTATATGGCTTGAGATCGACCAGCAGCTGGGATATGATGAAGATGGTAACGTAGCAGATATGCACTTGCTGACGTTATATGTTGGTCACGGAACGGGGCTAGCCACAACAGCTAACATTAGCATCGAATTAGGGGTCTGATTAGTTTATTTATTGTGTAGATAAGGTTAGCCCTTTTATATTCTCTGTCTGGATAGGTTTTTGTTGTGTGGAGTGGACACTGGCACTATTTAGGAGGAAACTCATTGGGCCTCACTTACAAAAAATGGAACGCGGCAACGCGGATAATTTGCACCAGAACCGGTATGCATAGTTGTCATGCGGACAATTCATTGCACTGGTGAGAAACGCCTTTTACCCTGCTGCTGCTGCTACTAAAAATATCATCTCCTTTAGAGTTCTGCGGAGATGCGGGTGTAATGTGTTGGAATCTATACTACTTTGACCAATCAAATTATATGTATTGCACTTACGTTCTGTTAAAAACGAGATGTGATGGACATGAAAGGCAGCTCAGATGGATTGCCTTTATCTCTTTGCAATCATTGCCATCACATTACCTTTTACAACAATCAATCAACAATAATGAACTCAAATATTCACAAGTTTGTTACCCATTTGTTTATTGTGTAACTGTATTTTGTTTTGGAAAACATGTCTTAAAGTTCATCTCGTATTAGATGGAGACGTTACCTTCCTCCGCCAAGTCCCTGTTAAGCACCAGTTTGCCATGCCTCAAGTAGTTCAGCACTGGCCCAAAGTATGTGGGGTCTCTGTCTATGAGATAGGCACCAGTTTCATCCTGAAAAGCAGAAGAAAAGAAGGAGGATGTCATTATTAGAATAACATTGTATTCACTGTCAAGAGTTGAAGAGACAGTTGAAAATTTTGGATATATGCTTGTTCCTGGTCAAACCCACACTTTGAGAACCACTGATAGCAATTTTTAATTCTATGCATCCAGTACAAGGAACGCAGTGCGCACAGAGATGAAAGTGATTTCAAATCCTCTCATCTGAAAATTGTGTTTTGCAAAATGTCAGTGTTCCTTTTAAAAAGAGACAATGAGCAGCCGCAGCCTATATCTTAATCGAAACATAATCTGTGGGGTGGAAAAAAAACAACAGTGTGCATCAGTGAATAAAACTCGAGGGATGAGAATTATGAGGTCAGCTCCTGTGCTGATAATCTCTACAGGGCTCCAGAGGACATGCGCACACAGAGCCACACACGAACGACAGCTTTGGGATATCACTTCACTATTCCCACAGGCCTTGGGTTTGATCCCGATTTCTTCACAACCGCTGGGTATTCCCCTATTTCTGTAAGTACTGTGATTAGACCGTCTTTGTCTCGTGGGGGAAGAGGAGGCTAAAACAATTAGAGCAGAACAGAAAAGGATTTGGAACAGCGAGCTGAATCCACCGAGGGGACCGAGAGAAAGCACCTTGGCTTACAACCGACAATTAGCCTAGTCTACTCTGGTCTGTTACATAGTGGGTCTAACACATGAGTCTGTTTGAACAGCTGTCCAACTTCTGCAGCCAACACCAGTTTAATGCTAAAAAATGTTTAATATGATGTGACATTTGGTGAGTCAAACATGCTTGACATTTCAGTAAAACGCTCAGCAGGGAGGACAGGCCTTAAGCAAATTTTGTGCTAATCCTCAAATGCTACAGGATGTTTGACTTTGCATCAGTCGAGTAATATGGCTTCAGGAGCAGTCTTGGCAAATTAGCGGCACTGCTGGTCGGCGCAATATTGTCACACACTGCAGGCCATGAGCAAACTCAAACAGCCAAGTCCATAATGAAGAACATGTGCATAATCACAATTACGTCGCCTCTACAAGCACAGAGATGGATTCAACTCAAAGTCCATTAATCTTTCCAATAATGAGAAAGGGTCCCAGTGCATTTTCTTTTGTAATGAATCTGAACCCTCCTGCTGGATGACCTCCTTTTCAATACAAAACATATCCCAGTGGAGCCCAATGGAGCTCTATTCTGGTTTTATTGCCTCGTGTCAGTTCCGTACATTTCCATAGTCAATGAAGTTTAAGCAAAAGCACAGGTGGGGAGGAAACAGACGAGGCCACAGCTGCACGACTCACCACATTCAAACCACACTGTACACAATGGTTGATTTTCACACAGGAGGTTAAGCTTCTATTCTTCACTGCATAGCACAAAGGTGCCGTGCACTAAATGTTTCTATTTCTACTCCATGGCCACCTGTATCCACTACTAATCATTTTACTTACAATGAACTTGAGAGCAAGATGGGCTTGTTCATATTATGGATTGAACTGACATTTTTGCCTGATGAACATCGCCTATTTTACTTTTAATTCCTATCAAAAATCTGTCGATCTTGTACTTAACATATGGTTTTGCTTTCTGAATAAACACTGCAAATCTGAAACTTGCTTCACCAGCAACAGAGCGCCAGTGTTATTATTCTCTAATGAATCCGTAGACCTTTTCCACAGCAGGAATTTTCACTCGTAGCATGCAAAGCAGAGGTGGAAGTTAAAGCATTAACGATGGCTCCATTACAGCAATTACTGTTTATACCTGTTTGACAAGTCAAAATGTCTGTTTTGACAAAAGCTCTATTCAACTTTAGTTTCACTCCACATTTTCCCCTTGGTCAATATCCTCATGTACTTGAAAAAAAAGGTAATCTTTAAAATGTTTTATATGCTTTTTAGCATAACATTTGGCTGATTAAAAATGGTAGAAATTACATTTAGGGGGCATTGCAATAGCCAAATGTTTAAGGGTCTCTCCCCTCAATTCCCTTCTGGATCAACACCATCAACTCTCTCATAAACAACAAGCAACAGGTTGTTAGGGGTTCTTTATGGACGTTTTCCATGTCTGGATCTATTACATTTGGCATAGGTTTGAACCAATTGTAGATGTGGGCCTGCAAAGTGCAACGTAAAGCCTTTTTCTTTGATGACATTTTGACATGTAACAGTAGGAAAAGTACTAGAGCTGCAACGATTAACCAATTAGTTGTCAACTATTAAATTAATAGCCAACTATTTTGATAATTGATTAATCGGTTTGAGTAATTTTCATTCCAGCTTCTTAAACATGATTATGTTCTGGTTTCTTCACTCCTCTATGACAGTAAACTGAATGTCTTTGAGTTGTGGACAAAACAAGACACTTGAGGATGTCATCTTGGGCTTTGGGAAACACTGATCGACATTTTTCACCATTTTCTGACATTTTATAGACCAGACAACAAATCGATTAATCAAGAAAATAATCAACAGATTAATCGACATTGAAAATAATTGTTAGTTGCAGCTCTAAAAGGTACAGGAGTAAACAAATTAATTACAGCTGAATTCCATTTGGCTACTTTGGTGTCACGGTCTCTGGTATTGTGCATGCTGGCTCACGGTCATACTGGGACACTAAAATAACAGAGCCGTTGTTAATGTTATTAGCAAGTAACACCTGCGCTCATCCTACTATGACAAGTCAAAAATGTGTGCTGTGTAAAAGGCTGATCTCACTATACAAATAAACTATTGTATACAGCCTCAAAACACTCCCACTGATCAAACACTCAAAGCTACCATATGTGTACTCTACACTTCTGTAAACCTTCTGCTTTCTGGCCTGTTGTGCCGACCAGCCTATTGCCGGTCCCCTGGGTGCACATGTTCAGATGATGACCCAGTTCAGAGAAAGATGATTATGGGGGCTCTGATATGGGGGCCCGTGTACACAAAGGGGACAGTGTCTTTAATTAAAAACAAAAGGCTGTGTCTCTCGGGGGCCCGGGCTGGGGAGCGCTGGGCAACAAGCAGACGGGACAGTGAGGGAACAGGAGGGATGTACTGTAAACGGGCAGGGAAAGAGAAGGACTTAGGAAGAAATGTACTAAATTAGAAAGCTTGAAGTTCAGTCTGAGAAAGTTCAGCATCTCAGTATAATAACATGGTTGTGATGATGAACAAAACTAGCTTATCATATATGAATATTAAAAAGTGCTTAATGCACAATTGGGAGCTTTTCTTTTGCCTCTGCACGGCTCTCATCATGGCGACTGCTCGCAGCTAAAAGCAAAGAACGTATATTGCTAAGAAATAAAAGTCAATTATACATTGTATTGCAACGCCAGCACCCAGCAGCAGACCTCTGCCTACCATAATGACGCCAGTAAAATGTCCGTCTACAAAGTGCCGTACAGAAGTAAAACTAAATTATTTCTCTTCTATTCTCATAATTTTAATGTCTCTACCGAAATGGCCTGTGTTGAACAATGAAAATATTATAAATATGCACACTATTATAACTATTTACTTACTTACTTATTTAACTTTTTTGCCTGGCCATGTGGGGCATGCTCAATTGCACTAAAAAGGCATGCGCCCAGCCCGGCTATGTCAACAAAGCACAGAGGAGCTTGGATTACAACCGATACACACATAGGGAGAGCGACTTCATTCTCTGCTCAGGCAGACATTACTCCTGTATATCTTTACATAGCAAATACTTGTTTACTGCTATATTAATGCTCTGGATATTGTATAGAGCACATGTAAAGGCAACGATCAACTACCTTGACACTTTATCTTCATTCATACCTTATAGAGGTTTATTAATGAAATAAAATGCTAAACTTACATGGAACAAAAGCAACCGCTTAAACCAAAGACACCAGATGATATCTAAAGTGTCAACACCGTCTACAATAACCACCAGAATTAGGTCAGTTCAGTGTAGGTCAGGCATGCTACATGGCATTTTGTGGTTTGGATTGCAAAAATATTGAAAGTGCAAAGCCTTTCGTACAGTCAATAACAAGAGCCGAGTCAAAGCAGGCCCAACCATGACTGGATTCAAACTGGAGATAACTTTAAATTTAGGTAAACAAACGCTAATTAGAAGGCTGGGCTTTCACAGCAGAGGGAAATGTAGAGCATTAACCTTATCATTCTTCTCCTATACACAATACATATCCTCCCACAGGAAATACCATGGCGACCCACCCTTCAAGCATGTGATGTCCAATAAGGCTTTCTGCAGACACATTAACACCGAAATTCAACCCTTAATTCAACAAAATTAACAAGTCGGTGCACGTTTGAGTACAACAATGGGTGTATACCAAATCTTTGCATGGAATAATTCACCAATTCAAGCCAGACAGGTGTGAGTATGTTCACTGCTAAATTTCATAGACTTTCAAATAATACACCAGATGGTGGTTACCAGTAATTATCAAACAGCCGTGAAGTCAAACCAATTTGCTCGGATGGAATAAAAAGAATGAAAGCATAATCAAACGCTGCTCGGCCTTCGCTGCAGTCCAGCTGGAGTACACGCCCGCTGCAGAAACACTGCTTAAAGATGTTGCAGTAGATCTTCTGAGTCACATGACCGTAGCTACTTAGCCAAGTGGAAGTCTGATCCTTGTAGAGCAGGAGCCAGGAGTCCCTCTGGAGTACAAGCAGTAATGGCATAGTCAAATAGGCCTTCATCTTTTAAATAATACACACATCGCATCAAGGCTGTATTATGTGAAACTATCTCATATTTCAAGATATTTAACACTGTGCATTTGAAGAGAGTTTAAGGCTGGGGAGGAGACTTCTCGCCTTTCTACCATTTTTAGCTCTGCGAGGCAACACCATAAGTGCGTTTTGCGGAACAATTTATGACGGAGCAGTGCCTCAGGCAGTAAACGAACGGCTCCTTTTAAAACTCCCCTAAAAGCTTTGCTGTCATGATGAGAGGCCGTTAAGTAGCTCCAACGGCTAAGCTGGCGAGCCAGGAAATCTCTGCAACCTGGAGCTTTCTCCTGGCAGAAAGAGAAATGTGTATTGCTATAGAAAAAAAGAGGCTGGAAGTGAAATGACTGGTCTTGTTGATGACTTGGCTTTAGTGTGGCACCGTTTTAATTTACTGCGACACAATGCAATGATCAATGTCAGTCTTTTGTGGATAAAGTTGCTTTAGTTTAGAGACTAATAAAGCCGATGAGTCACACCTGATTTGCCAGTAATACTCTCTGCAGCGTCCCGTTGAGCACTTACTGCAAGGAGACGGAGCAGGAGGAGACCGAGATATCACCCGTTAAATATTTACGTTGCCTCCCACTGTGTGCTCAGGCATGACATACAAGCTGAATACGGCATTAAATGCGGCCATATTTCCCTCACACATGCCGCAGAGAGAACTTCTTCGGGCAGCAAATGGATATAAATATGAAAAGAATGAGATGTTGAAGGAACACGAATCCTTTGTGATGGGGTGCTTGAAAAATTGATGCAGCTCTCAAAGCTAGAAAGCTGGGTCTCTACTTGAGTGGTCCTGAGTCGAGTAGTTTGAGAGCAGGAGTTTGCCAAAGGGATGGATGCTCGTCGATGTGCAACTCGCAGCTCGTTGATTGGACAATTGACAATTTTGAGAGCAACACCTGCTTATGATCTTGCAGCATCAATTAGTCACATAAGTCTAACAATCCTAGTTCTAACAATATCTCTCTAACGTGACAGCGATGAGCAATTCTAGGGTAAACTATCTTAAAAGTATACATACTTGTAAATACAAGGCTATCTGCTGTTATGGCCGTGCATGTGACAGCACTTCCTCCACTTTCTCCCTGATCTACCCCAATGTGCAAAACAGGCTCCAGTCAACAACATGAATAATGCAGTTCTCCTCAAGAGTCCTGCTGAAGCACGTCAGCCTGCGTGACTGAGAACTGAACCACTCATTTCCTTGGCTGGGAAACACAATACTGCATTCGCCCAAAAAACAGAGCTCTTCACTGATCTGTCACTCTGACGAGCTTCCTATTCACATGCAGGGTTGTGTGATGCAAAAAAAAACAAAAAAAAAAAACATGGCTTTCTTGGCTCAGTTGCAGATAAAATGAAATGATGTCAACGTAAATAGTTTGAGACACCGATGCAAGTGAAATAATATCTAATAATAACCTATCCTTTACCCGATCTTAAACGAGAATGCCGGAAGGAGAGAGGTAATGGCTTTGGAGTCTGATACACACTTAAGACAAGGGATTGGGATGGACTGATCCGTTGCTCATGGGAGGATAAACTGACAAAAAAGCAAGCTGATTATTCAGAGATTAAGATATTTGCATGAAAATACGAGATGAGCCACGGTCTCAGCTTAGTATAAAGCAGGGCAAGGGGTGAAGATTAAAATGTGCAAGTAGATGAAAACAATGAATAATGGGGCAGTAAAATGAACGATGAAAAGCAGAGCACATTATACTATGTATACAGACACTAATACATTGTGTTTGACCGTGCCAGGGGCCTTAAAGCACACACACACGCACACGCATACTGCTGTTAAAACTGGCAGATGGACAAACAGAGAGAGCCTGCTTCTGGAGCATTGAGGCCATTCAGGCAGATGAGTGACTTCATCCCCAGCTCTCAGTTGTCAGCAGCACCTCACCCCACTTGGCAATGACTTATGTGCTCATTAGGGGAGCCTCACCACCAGCACAGAGGCTGATTACTGCAGAGCAAACAGAGCCAAGTAACAGACTAAACCTCAAGAGAGGGAGAGGCAAAAAAACACAAATTGATCAAGCAATAAAATCTTATATGTGTAGAGATCATTTGGCAAGTTAATTATAGCACTAATGCTTGTAGACAGTGCAATCACTAAATGGGCTAGAAAAGAGCTATAGGTGGATAGTGTATCAACATGATATTTGAATGAGATTTTGGCTATTTGGATATTATGCTGCAGCCCATTTAACCTCCTGGGAACCGAGTTAAAAAAAGTGTCTTCCAATTACTTTTTTTTGTGATTTCCTTCCTATTTAGGGTTAAAAGAAAATCTTAACAATTTGAGCTTGTTAAACTTTATTTTTATTGTCCACTGTAGTGGACTACAGGACTATTTCAGTGTGAAAAGACTAAAAAAATGAACAGATTATGGCTGTAGAGTGATATTAAACCAAGAATACATTCAAATTGATTAAAAAAAACACATGCCATATCACTGGAAAGCCTAGGATGTCCTCTTTACAATACACCAGGGGTTGATAGAGTAGGTCAAAAGAGTAAGAGGTTATGCACGTGGACAAAATGTCCACTACAGAGGACACATGTCAATGGGCTGGGTCTAAGGAGGTTAAAGTTATAGCTAATGACTATTTTCTGTAATTATGTGACTATTAAAGAGTGAAATGACCCACCTCAAGTTTAGATGAAATATTACAGCATCTATAAAATCAGGTTACACTATCTACAGCGAATGTGTAACAGTAGTTTTTGTCAATAACGGAGGAAAAATTAGGTGTCACTATTTGACATTTGACACCAGAGCAACGCAATGCAACGGCCTCAGAGCTCAGATGGGGGAAAGTTTCCAACTACTGTGACTGCGACTCTACTGGAAAAAACTATAATAAATAGTTAAAACCATACATTATTGTTTTTTAAAGCCAACACTTACACGTCTAGGTAACATCATTTCATCTGAGATGTGAGGCCGTTGCATTGCGTTGCTCTGGTGTCAAATGTCAAATAGTGACACCTAATTTTTCCTCCATTATTGACAAAATCTCCATCAGGAGATTATTTGGCAAGTTAATTATGAGTTAACTGCTTTTAATGTGTAATTAATAGTTTTTTATATCTTTTTATGATGTCCTTGTTTTATGATCTTTTTATCTATGTAAAGTGTCTTTGAGTTCTATAAAGCTATAGAGCATCTATAAAATCAGGTTACACTATCTACAGCGAATATGTAACAGTAGTTTTTGTCAATAATGGGAGAAAAATTAGGTGTCACTATTTGACATTTGACACCAGAGCTAGATAGTGTATCAATATGATATACAATTTGAATGAGATTTTTCTAGGGGGATATTATTCTACAGCCCATTTAAAGTTATTGCTAATGTCAGTTTTCTGCAATTATGTGACTATTGTTTAGATTAAATATTACAGCATCTATAAAATCAGGTTACACTATCTACAGCGATATGAAACAGTAGTTTTTGTCAATAACAGAGAAAAATAAGGTGTCACTATTTGATATTTGACACCAGAGCACGCAATGCAACGGTCTCACATCTCAGATGGGGGAATAGAAAAGAGCTATAGCTGGATAGTGTATGATATGCAATTTGAATGAGATTTTGGCTATTTAGATATTATTCTACAGCCCATTTAAAAGTTATAGCTAACGTCTACTTTCTGCAATTATCTGACTATTAAAGAGTGAAATAACCCACCTCAAGTTTAGATTAAATATTAAAGCATCTAGTAAATCAGGCTGCACTATCTACAGCGAATATGAAGCAGTAGTTTTTGTCAATAATAGAGAAAAATAAGGTGTCACTATTTGACATTTGACACCAGAGCAACGGCCTCAGAGCTCAGATGGGGGAAAGTTTCCAACTACTGTGACTGTGACTCTACTGGAAAAAACTATATAAAAATAGTTAAAACCACACTCTACTGTTCTTAAAGCCAACACTTATACATCTAGGTAACATTAAACTTAAGACATAGCAACTTATCTTGTTAAAAAGACACATAAAGAGCCAGTTATACACAAACACACACAACAGAAGCTAGCAGCAGGATCGTATGTCATGAGGTGACTGTCGGAATCTAGCTAGCTTAACGTGCTAATGCTAACTAGCCACCACAACACACAACAAATCGCACTAAAAGTATGAATAGACACTGAGTTTCACAAAGCCGGGGATCTTATTAAGCGGATCTTATTAATTGCTTAATAATACAGTCAGATAATATGAATTAATTTAGTGGTAAATGTAAATTAAGTTAACCAACTGCTCTCCTAACTGCAGTTAGCTTAGCATGTTACCTTGTCGGAGTCGAGCTCCGGGTCAGCTTGGCTCAGTCTGTACAGAAACGATTTGGGGTCTCGACACAGCGTCTGTCTGGTTGTTAAGAAATACGTCCCGCCGACGTTTAGGCGGATCCATTTAGATGCAGCTGAAGCGTTTCTCTCTTGCGGGGAATGGGTTAAACATCTCCGGTGAACGGAGCTGCTCGTCTCGGAGCTGTTCTCTGCCATCACACCTCTCTCTCCTCTCGTCTCTCCTCTCGTCTCCTCTCCGCCCTCAGCTCGGCTCGGCTGTGTGTGTGGAGGCTGACAGGAAATATCTGAGCTGCTGCAGCCACTAACTTGGGGAGTCCACGATTCATGCAAAGCAGCCACTCCTACCAACCCACTCCACCAGCACTGACAGACACTTGTATAAATTATTCCAGAGAAAAGAAAAGGTCCTCTCCAGCTTCAACATGGAGCAATGATCTCTTGATACCATGTCATTTAGAATAGAATAAAAAGCTTTATTGTCATTGTATTAAATACATTGAGATTCACAGTTGCCACTTCTGGTCAGTGCTTTAAAACAACCACCTAAAAAAGTGCCATAAACATAGTCAAGACCAACCAGCTTTAGGTTTTCCACCGTGATGTTTGAGGTTCCTCCCCAGCTTGATCCATTTCAATATGGAGCAATGATCTCTTGATACATAGACATTGTAACATAGAGAAAATGTGCCATGAACATACTCAAGAACCAACCAGCTTTAGGGTTTTCTCCCATGATGTTTGCATTTCAAGTAATTTTCACAACATAAAAAAACAATTATAATGGGCCGGTACTTTATTTACATGCTGCAAAAATGTGAGATGCCATTGCCACTTGCTGCTCACCTAAAAAAAATTGCACATAAAAAATGTGCCATAAACATAGTCAAGAACTAACCAGCTTTAGGTTTTCTCCCTTGATGTTTGCATTTCAAGTTAAAATGTGCCATAAACATAGTCAAGAACTAACCAGCTTTAGGTTTTCTCCTGTGATGTTTGCATTTCAAGTAAAAATGTGCCATAAACATAGTTAAGACCAACATGCTTTAGGGTTTTCTCCCGTGATGTTTGCATTTCAAGTAATTTTCACGACACAAAAACAATTATAATCAGCCACTCCTACCAAACCAACTCCACAACAGCACTAACAGACACTTGTATAAATTATTCCTGAGAAAAGAAAAGGTCCTCCCCAGCTTCAATATAGAGCAATGATCTCTTGATTACAACAGCCTGTAAAATGTAATTTGGTTACAGTATTTTTATGATTGTAACATTAAAAAAAGTGCCATAAACATAGTCAAGACCAACCAGCTTTAGGTTTTCTCCCATGATGTTTGCATTTCAAGTTAAAATGTCTCATAAACATAGTCAAGACCAACCAGCTTTAGGCTTTCTCCCGTGAGGTTTGCATTTCAAGTAATTTTCACGACACAAAAACACCAGCACTGACAGACACTTGTATAAATTATTCCAGAGAAAAGAGGTCCTCCCCAGCTTCACTATGGAGCAATGATCTCTTGATACCATGTCATTTGGTTACAGTTTCATGATTGTAACATAGAAAATGTGCAATGAACATAGCTGTTGTTAACAGCATGTAACAACCACCTAATAAAGGCATAAACTGATGTTTGAGCTAATACCAATGGAATATCTAACATACAGATTTAAATGTAAAATGGGTGATTTCTTTAAGACTTGAACATCCTTTTTTAAATATGCTGGTGAAAAACCTACAAATATTGTACTAAAGGGTCTGATAGATATCAATATTGAAAATTCGCTAAGTGCCATTTTTGGGTCGTAAGGCAAGATATTTATTTGCTGACTTATTTATTTTGTTTTCTTTTCTTATTTTTCTTAAAATGTTTTGTTGTTGCATCAGTGACGATTGCGATCAACTGTAACGGACTGAGACTCTCCTTATCTTTATACATATACATAGATGCTTTGATATTTTGTGATTGTGTACAATCATCTCTTTGAGTATATTATGTGCTATGTATACTGTGTGTTAGGGATCTAAATCTGGTGTTTAGTTCTTGTGGCCACTGTGTGTTGGTGTATTGTTGGTTTTGTCTGTGTTTGTGTTTAAAAGCATAATAAAAATATTGTTGAAAAAAAAACAACCACCTAAACAAATGGCACCTAAAAAATTGTGCCATAAACATAGTCAAGATCAACGAGCTTTAGGTTTTCTCCAGTGATGTTTGCATTTCAAGTAATTTTCACAACACAAAAACAATTATAATGGGCCGGTACTTTATTTACATGCTGCAAAAATGTGAGATGCCATTTGCCACTTTTGCCACAATTTGCTGCTTTTCACTGTGTCATGACTGGTGGTTGTTAAACAGAAGCTGGGAAACATGGCTTTATTTTTAAATATCTGAGCTGCAGCCACTAACCTGGGGAGTCCACGATTGCATGCAAAGCAGGCTGCCAGCAATTCAGCCACTCCTACCAACCCCACTCCACCAGGAACTGACAGACACTTTTATAAATTATTCCAGAGAAAAGAGGTCCTCCTCAGCTTCAATATGGAGCAATGATCCCTCTTGATAGCGACAGCCTGTAAAACGTCATTTGGTTACAGTATTTCATGATTGTAACATAGAAAAATGTGCCATGAACATACTCAAGACCAACCAGCTTTAAGGTTTTCTCCCCGTGATGTTTGCATTTCAAGTAATTTTCACGACACAAAAAACAATTATAATGGGCCGGTACTTTATTTACATGCTGCAAAAATGTGAGATGCCATTGCCACTTGCTGCTTTTCACTGTGTCATGACTGGTGGTTGTTAAACAGAAGACAGGACACATGGCTTTATTTTTGTATGCCTAAATCCCTACATGCTTTAATTACTGGACTACCAAGCATTAAGTGGAAAATTCATCATTCAACATCTACTGACCTAGCGCACAAATAATCAGAGAGGAGAATGAACAGATTCATTAAATTATCAGAATATGATTAAATCACTGAGCAAATAGAAAATGTATGATATAGTAAGAAAAAAGCTGTAAAATATTATAGTTTACAATAATTATTCACATTCAAAGGCTTTACATCTCAATACATACACAACATGGCCCCTGAACATGACTTCAATCCAAATATGATTCATATATTAGAATTTAAATAACACAGAATGAACTAGAGGCTAAACAATAGCCATCAAATAACCTTATACAAGAATAAAAATACAAAAACTGTATCCTAATATCATTGCATTACTTGCTTCAGATTTTAATAATACATCATCTGTACATCACAGTTCTAGTCAGTTACAAGCCAGGTAGAGTATTCCATACACAATGTAACCGACTGCCATCGACTTGATTCAAACAATTTTTCTAACTAGATGAAAGCACTTCTCTAGTGCTTCCTCAACTTTATAGACAGATACAGCAATTTCATCGGTTATTTGGATCAGATAGATATCTTTTAACTGACATCCAACCACATCGAGCCCCGGGCCCCAGGGCCAGAGGGTCCTATTCACCTATACTCCAGTCACACACTGCACACACAGACTCAGCTGAAGGAAGAGGACCTTTGGAAAGGACCTTAAGGTAATATGTCAAAAATTAAAAGCATTATGATAATACATATTGCTAAAACAAAGAGCACAAGTTAAATCAATCGCTTTAATTTCTATTGGGCCAAACGTCAGAATGAAAACAAAACAAAACAAAAAAAAAAGACGGGCCGATGAGCCCGATGAGGCAGTTCTGCCATCTTGTCCGGGGACAACAGCTTTACTGTGATTGCTTCGGAGAATGATAGTAAGTGTATGTATCACTGTTGATGAAGGTTTTCTGTTCAGCATGGGGGTGGTCAGCACATAAGATTTAGTTTTCAATAGGACGTACTGAAGAAGATGAGCCGACTATCCCACCGAAAAAGAAATTGAAGAATTCACACCACAAAGAAATAGCCAGTGAATGGTACAGAACAGCCAAATCATCCAATAATATTCGCCATGGTTTGCCAATGCAGTCAAAAATACCCACCTTTAAACTTGAATAAACTATATCTCCAGTGCCCTGGGAGAGAGAGAAGCGGACAAGGCTGAGCTACAAAACTGGCCATGCAGGAAAGATAAGCAAGTTATGATTAGGAAGTACAAGCTAGTGGCATGTTTACCCGCCCCCTGTTAGCAATACATCCTCAGTAACGGCTATGGAAAGCTCACACTTGTACAGAGACTGATTCAGACCCATGTCTCACTGCAGACCGGCACTCTGCTTTGTTACATTGAGACCTTAATTGGACTGCAATAAGCAAGTACCAAGAGACTAAAAAAAGAACAACTCAAATACAGTGGGGACATCTGGGCTCTGACAAAAATATATATAGGATTTGAGTTTGGTAAACGTGTGAGACTGAATCAGCTTACAGTATCTGTTACAACTATGGAGTATATGCTCTAGAAGTGGGGCCCGACTACAGCTTGCACGTACGATGTAGGATTAGGATATGGATTAATTAAGATATCAGGATAGGCTCTGGTTCACAAAAGCTAGATTTTTGTGTTATGGTATCATTGAAGCAGGAAACCAGTCCTTGCATTTGAGATAGTCCTAGCGGTACCCAAGCTTGTGTCACTCTACAGGACAAGCTTGCCCTTCTCTTCCCTCCCCCCCCTGCAGAATGTACAAAAAGCAGATGTGCATGGTGGCAGTCTTATCATCCATACATGGAAAAAATGCAATAGAAGCCTCACAGAGAGCACAAAGAACAAGCAAAGCAACCCTGAATCCAAAGTTGTATTTTTCCCATGGTTCTACTCAGGAAAACAAACAAGGTCTAGATGCCAGCGTCTCTAAGAGTTTGTTTACATTGCGGTGATGAAGGGCACTAAAGAGGGTGTTACTCTGCTCAGTGATTGGCCTCAGAGCTAAAGAGGAGTGGCCACCAGGAGGAACTGTGCTCCTATAGGCCAGGGTTTTGGTGCCTTTGATAGATCTTTCTCCACACTTCCTGGATCTTCTTGCACCATCTGTCAGCATTTCCGCTGGGGTCCATCAAATAGTATGTTCGGTTAGGCTGCGTCACAGAAACAGAAAAAAACTATTACAAAAGTGAACCAAATATGAGGAGAAATTCTAAATCAGAGGGCAAGTATCAACATGCTGCTGGAGGAAAACTGGACGGACATCAGAAATAGTCATGTACCGTATGAACAAAGAAGGTTTTGAAGTTCTTGGCCTCGGGGCGTAGCTCAAAGGACCAAGGAATCTCCCCTTTCAGGACCTTGTTTACAGGATCCACGTAGTACAGGTGTGGTCCTTCAGTGAGAAGCAGCTGTCTCCGTCTAGCAAACAGACCCTGCAATGGAATGCCACACGTCTCGAGACATTAGTTCACCAACAGAGGGGGCTATGAGGCCAATGAGACTTTCCTCAGCACAGCAGGGAATTCCCCTTTTACTTCCTACAGTATATGCTAGCAGTCAGAGCATTGGAAGGGATTTATGCTGAGCCAGCATTAACTAGAAAACCTGTTCACATTTTATAACAAAACACAGCTAATGTATAGTCTAGCTGGCAGAAAACTCTTCACCCATAAGAAGGTTTAACTTGAAAAGGTTGAATTCACGCACCTTCCGTTTATCCACTGGGCCCATCTTCAGGATCAGGTTATTCTCCACAAACTGGTGCCTGTGTAGATAAGCAGCAGCAGATTAGATCACAGACACCCACTCCCTTTCACTCAAACATCCACTTTTTCTCAACAAATTAACATTAGAATCTGACTTTGTTCCACATTTCTAGGACACGAGCAAGACTTTGATCCAAGAGTGATTCACATTTAAATGAAAACGATGAACAGCGCTCTAATACACACAGATCAACAGGTTGAAACATTGGAGGGGGTTTACCAAGGGTTTCCAGTGGTCTGTTTGTCCAGCAATAGCTGTTTCTCTTCTTCAGTGAACTGCAGGTCCAGCTCAAAAGAGTTATTGTCCAGGTCGTGGATGTACTGCTCGATGTTGCTGCTGGACCTCTGCGGGGGCGTGGATTCGTGTGGCGACAGGGAGTGTGATGAGCTGGACTGGGCCACCTGCATGTTGCTGAACTGGCTCAGGAGGTCGTCGTACTGAGATTGGAAATGGGACAGTTGAGAAAAGGCTTTGTGGTTTGTTCAGAGTTTGGGAGAATCAATCTTTCAACAAGGCATCACACCAAAATTTTCCCATGAACGAGCATACAATGGACAAAAATTCAAAGTGGGACCTGGACCGTAATAAAATATCTTACGTTTCCATAACAGTCCTCATCATCCTCAGACATGGCTGGCAGGTAGGGGGTGAGCTTGGGGGGCGTCTGTAGGTGTAGGTCACTCCACGAGATAGTGTCGAAGAAGGGGTGCTGCCTCAAAGGGTCGTACCCTCCCATCTCTTCACACCCGATCCGCTTGGAAGGGTCCAGTGACTGAGGGAAAAAAACAGAAACAGATGCGACATGTTTTTCCATTCACTAGAAAAGCACTGCCCTGTAAATAACCAACACCAGCTGACCATCAAATATACAAAATTATTTTTCCCCACAGATAACAGAATCATTTCATTATCTTACATATATGAATCATGGTTTTTGATGACCTACCAAAAGCTGTTTGACAAGATCCTTGGCTTTGGGGAAGAATTTCTCTGGGAATTCATACTCCAGCTTTATTATCTTCTGGAATATTAGGTACTCATTTCTACAACGAATGAAACACAAGAGGAAGAGAACAAAAAAAAGACACTGTTAGGGCAATGCTGTTTGCTTGCGGCACATTACTGGGGCAAGGTTGTTGTCACAGTTAGCATTTTTTGCACTTAATGTTTAACAATAAACTTCAATGGTAAAAATAGCTATACTACATGATCAGCCATTACTGAAGCATGAAATAATGCTTAATAATTATTAACTGAACTGTGACAACAATATCCCTTTAGTACTTACCCAGCTCTGAACGGTGGTAAACCAGCCACCAGCTGATAGATAATACATCCCAAGGCCCAGAGGTCAGAGCTGAAAAAGGAAAACAGAGAAATAAAATAAAAAATGTGATGCCACCCTTATCTGACAGACATAAAAACAGAACAATATTCATGTTTATCAAACCTCATACCTCTTGCAGGCTGATTTCTCCGTTAGCAGCTCTGGAGACACATACTGTGCTGTTCCGACAAAGGAGTTTGCTCTCGCTGCCAAACGATGCAAATAAATGGTAAAAGAGAACAGGAATAACTTCATACTGCTCACAGAAAGTAAAATGCTACATTCATGTCATTAATATAAATGTTATACTTAAGTGAAATCAGGATTGTGTTTATACCTTGTTTACTGTCTGATGATAACTGTTTTGCTGTCCCAAAATCTGTTATCTGGATGTGCATCTCTTCACTCAGAAGAATATTCTCTGGTTTCAGATCTCTGCAATGAGACAAACCAGTTGTAACTTATGGGGAAAATAAACGTGAAAATTATATAACAAAAGAAACAAAAAAGGATAAAACAAACAGAAAGTCTTACCTGTGTATTATCCCCTTATTGTGTAAGTATTCTAGAGCGCAAACTATTTCAGCTGAGTAGAATCTAGTACAGGTCTCATCAAAAGAACCAATTTTGCGAATGTATTTCAGGAGCTCTCCATTCTTAGCGTAGCTAAGACCAAAATCTAAGAAAAGCTAGTTAAGGAAGACTGTGACAACTAGAAATCAATTGTTAAAAACTTCCATTTAGGATTTTTTTGACACAAAAACAATATATGTTGTACATATATATAACATACCACATGCCTTGACAAACTTGTTAAAGGATACACAACTTCTCATCATCTTGAAATGTGAAGTAGAGCTTGACGAAGAATGGGTGATCTAGATACGACATCAAATCCCTTTCTCTTTTCACGTACTGGGTTTTGTTCTCCTTCATAATATGGCGCTTCTCTAAAATCTTAACTGGAGGAGAGAAAAGAAAATGTCAGGATATAATAGTAAAAATACACCCAGCAACTTTTCCATTTTGATAATAAAGTGTCATTCACCAAAAGCTGGTGCGTTATTACTTACTTGCATATTCTTTCGCCGTACCCTGCTCTCTTGCCAGGACAACCTTAGGATAAAAAAACACAAAAAAAACATAACATGGCATGTTAGTTTCTTGTCAGACTTGGGAAAAAATCTTGTTACTCTTAGGGCCTGTTTTGTCAATTCCCCTCAAATGAACTGAGGATGACTCATCCAAGTACATTAATCAAAAGAATGCTAGCATGTAGCAACATCTACCCAGGTATAATTCAAAGGCTAAGTGGAATGCAAGTTACGTACCGTTGAGAAGGAGCCCTCTCCCAGTATCTTGCCAAATCTGAAGTCCTCTGGCTTCTTCTTGCGTGGCTGAGGGGCCTGGACAGCCTGCTGTGTGCGGAGGTCTGCGCCCTGGCTGCTGGCAGACGCTCCTACAGCACGGCCCTCTGAGGCTGAGCCCTCCATGCTGGGACAGTGGCTACTGCTTGCGCCTGGGATAGCAAGTGGCGAGCAGGAGTCAGGGTGGTTTCTTACCATTGATGGATGCGAGCAGGAACAGATGACAACGCTGGGCTGAATGGGCACAACATCATACTGGAACAGGAGAGGGAACATAGAGAATATATCAGTCAGCAGGGTGTAGTTCTTGAGAAATATGGGAGATCTAGTCTAAAATTGTCAAAATGCATCTTTCAACACAATAAGTCGGAATAAAATATTACAATATAATTAGAACAACAGTGAGAACTGCCTCTAATGTCAATTTGCATAAAGAATATCCATCTATGGAAAATGTCATGTTTTGCTTTTCAGCACTTTGAACTGTCATTTGAATTGAGATTTTTAAGTATTTTCCCCATCATTCTTAGAGCAAACAGATATTGCAATTGCTTGCTTATAGTGCATTCATGTTGAGAACCCCCCTTAAATAGGATGACATATAAGTGATAGGCAATAAATGGCAATAAATGGCAATAAATAGCAATATATATATATATTGTCAAGCCTGAATTAATACAATTTGCTGTATTTTCTGGTTCCGCAAACAGTACAATTAAAACAATATAATGTCCTACAAAACAAGCAAATAGCCAACCTATTCCAGCAATTGTGCATATAACATTAGAGGAGGCTTAGAGGATCTGGATCATATAGAGTAGACAAACTTTCCAAGGTTGCCAAAAATGTACTGCACCTAACACTGTTGATATCATAACTTAATTATAAAATTTCAAGTGAGACCACTTTGAGGAGCAAAGTCTAGATTTGTACACAAGTCTTATAGTAGAAGGCGCTTCTGAGCCTGGTGGTCCCACCCATCCAGTGTTAAAGTTGTAAAAAAAACTATGTCAAAGTTACTGCTTTCATGTGACAGCTGTACTTACAACCACAACTGCACTGAACACATCAAATTTGTAATGCACATGATCAAACTGACATGGCAGGGTGAGAAACCCACCAAATGATTGTTGAAGACTGAAATACAGCGACAGGTTGTGTTTCCAACAAACTGTTTTGGTGCTTGTAACAATGTTTTTAACTTAGTAATATACTGTAACTATCAGTGCTGATGTTGCTCAGCTTACAACTCAGTTAGTTAGTTCAGTTGGCCTAGCTGCTTCATTTAACTTAATGATATACTGTAATTGCCAATACTGTAATATACTGCTCCTATTTTTATACTTCCTTCTATTTAAATGATTCATATTTTGTTACACTTTGTTTAGCTCTTTTTTTTTTT
>CAKAOI010032194.1:0-14921 GCA_916701655.1 Sebastiscus albofasciatus
GTTGTCGCTCCTAAAATGAAGGTCATTCAGGGCAGCTGAAGTATTTTTCTTTTCCTTTTAGCACCCTAAAGACTAGCTCCACAGCTCCACAACAGTATGAAGATAACAAGATAATAAAATCCAATGCAACACCACAAACTGTGACCTCAAAGAAGTTAACACAGTCACAACACATAGTCTCACACTGCAGGAAGAGTTTACAGCTTGACGAGGACACGGAACAAACAGACTATACGAGCTAAGGAAACGCTATAACATTAACTTAACTTCCCTGGTAAAGTGCCTGACGAAAAACACCCTTCGCTGTCGGTTAAAACGGTGCCAAAACAACAACAACAACAACAACAACACCAGTGGTTGTGCCGTCCTCAGTTTCGCTGCTGTTCGCTGCACAGAAAGAATCCGGAAGCCATATTGTGTTGCTGCTGCTGTCTGTCACTCAGAGCGCGGTTGCCACGGAAACCGGTTGCTAGGCTGCATAACAAAAAAGACCAAATTTATAACGTCCTTGCGTCAGAGGCGACGGCGTATCCATGGCAACAGAACGCTACACACACATGCAGCAGCAGCAGCAGGGCAGACCCGTGGATGATAGCACATGGTTACTTGTTTTAGCCTAAATGGCTCCTATTTACGTGGTGATACTGACTTGTTTTGTGTTTTATTTTCGAACAGTATTAAAAGAGGAAACATATTTTGGAGTATATTTGTGTTTATCAGCGTGCGTAAAAGGTATTAGTCAGAGGTTATCACCGTGATATCAGCCCCCCACACTGTCACGTCCTGCTATTATGCATGTGGGAGGGTCTGCCTGCGTTATCAGCTTATTCACCTCAATAATTCCCCCCATCATGAACAACTCGGCGGAGTTAGTCATCCCGGTTTCAGCCCCGGTACCGGCAGCGCGGATGGGACACATCGTCCTCCGTGGATCCTCGTCTCTGACGTGGTTGTAGTGCTGACTAATATAACTTGTTATCCCTCTAACTCTTCCTCTTTTTTGCTCACGCCTTTTCACACATCGAGCAAGCATGCCCGCCCAGTGACATGGTGTTGACATCACGACCAAAAAAACCTTTGTATTTTAGATTTTCATTCATGATTTTTGCCACCTAGAAAGCACATGGAGCAACATCCAACCTCCCACCTGCCACATTCCCACTGGTGTCCTCATGTAGGCTCTAATAATGAATCACTTTCTGCTCTGCCGTGTGATGTGTGCAATGACAGGCGCCGATTTCCGTCACTGCATGCTGCCCACTGCCCATGACAGGATTACACTGCTGTTTACCAAATTTATTTATTATTTATTGGGTTGAATGAGGCTGCTGTTGCTGCTGACACAGACGTCTTGCCTACACTAAAAATCCATTAATATGTATAAATCTATCTGAAAGAATGGGTGCATTATTATAGATAGATGGATAGATAGATAGATAGATAGATAGATGGATGGATAGATAGATAGATAGATAGACAGATACTGTAGATAGATAGATAGATAGATAGATAGATAGATAGATAGATAGATAGATAGATAGATAGATAGTAACTTTATTGATCCCGAGGGAAATTCAAGTTGCCAGCATCACAGTTCCATAGTGCAAAACATGTCAGTAAAAAGGCAGTAAAATAGTTAGTAGTGCAAAGTACAAAAAAATATATACCAGAAATAAAAATACAAGGAGATGAAGAAAACTGTTAAAACTGAATATAGTGCAGGGTAACAGTTGTGATACAGGACTATTAAAAAAAAGTGAATATATTTTGTAGAAGAGACCGTTAAAAATGAATATATATAGGCGATATATACAGTTGTGAGGGTGTTTTCCAACCTGCATGTGGTAAATCCACTTGGCACTGCGCCTGACCTCAGGTTTGTTTGGGGAGTGTTCAGAGACGCATTATGAGGAGTCTTTCCTCCCATTAACACAGAGAGAGGAGTCCCGATGGGTGTGTCCTGAGAAACTCTACAGCAGGATTTCCCTTTGCATGCCATGAAGGGATTCCGTTCCAGAGTGACATAGCCTAGATTCTAGAATGTTGCGTAAACAAGCCATTGTTTACCTTCTGATGTTTTCCAGGTTATACTCAAGTCCTATAGGAAAAAGTAGTATACTTCAAGTTTATTTTATGAAGTAAAGTTCAAGTGTATTCCCCAAGTATACTTTATGTAGTATACTAATATCAATGTGCTATTAATATACTTGTAAGTGTACTACTTCAATAATCCTTGGGACTAAATTGGCCCATTTTTTATCTTATAAAAGTATACCTTTCTTCTTCAAAGGTCTTTTTATTATCTGTCAATAATCAACAGAACAGTCACTATACAGGGAAAGTTAATTTTAGTTTTTCTGAACGACACTCACCCGTGACACAACACATCAATCAATCATACCTGACAACAACAACAACATACACACAGACAGCCACAGCTGGCCACAAAGGACCTTACATAAAATTCAAATTGTAGAGAATACAACACAGGGAGAGTATCCGCAAATAAGTCATAAAATAAAAATTAATTAAAAAAAATTATAAAAAAATATACCCTTAAGTGTATTTAAAGTTTAATATGAATCTTTGAGTACTTTGTAACTATACTATGAAGTGAACTGTACTAAAAGTGAACTAATAGGTATACTGTTAGTTTACTATATACTTGCACTTTTTAGTTTATGAAAATACACTTTAAAGTCTCAGTAATCTAATAGTTTAATAGTTTTTATAGCAAAAATACTAAAAGTACGTTTTCTAATAGCCAATGATTTATGCATTACATTAAGTACATACAGTATGTGTGTGCCATCTATTTCACTAAATGAACGCAACTAACTGCTTATAGATATAGCGCCATTAAAGGAATATTATAATGTCTTCTCTTGACGTACAGCCCAAAAATGTCCCTATCTAGATATAGATGGTCCTAAATAGACACTTTCCACTCATGAAGTTTCTTAAAATTTCCTCTCAGAAATTGTCAGACGGTGAGAAATATATCTCGTGCCTGTGATAGTATAAAAAAAAACATCTATTATTATCCGTCGGCGAGGTGAGCTTCTGGTCCATTTCAGTGGGTGAGGGAATCCCTCAACGTCACCAAGGATACCAAACACAACACCAAAAGCACAAATATGGGCATGTACGTCAGCGGAACTCCGAGGCGGGACTTAGACGGTAGAAATGCCTTGGTTGTACTCGAGGAGATGGATTCATTCATAAGACCAGATCTGCTACTGTGCACCGTAATAATAGCGAGCGTCCTCCGGCGTGCCTTGAGCGGACTTTATGGATTTATAATCGCGAATAAAAGGGGAGCGATCCGGGGGATTTAAAGTGAAACCAGCGGACTTTCTTGACAGCTTTGCATTGGGACGCGTTTCCCCCCTGAACGAGGGGAACTGGATTAAGCTTCTTCATGCAACTTTTTTGGAAAGACACCAAGAGCATCTCACCGGGGAATAGCAAAAACACCAGCAACGGTAGGTCAATATTCACTATATGTGGACGATATATGAGTTTGCCATTTAAAGTAGCCTATAGAAACATCTGTTCACCGCTGTCCGTCAGATTATGAGATGTTTAAAGACGTATTTTCCCATTGACAATGCTTTTACTAAATCATGTCATCAGGTATGAAACACTCTGCTGGACTGGTTATTATAGGAGTTTTCTATAGAAACATCTGTCCACCGTTGTCCGTCAGACATGCTTAATATGAGATGTTTAAAGACATATTTTCCTGTTGACAATGCTTTTACTAAATAACTCATCAGATATAACACACTCTACTGGACTGGTTATTATAGGAGATTTCTTCAATGATCAATGAATTTATGCAGACAAAAGGAAATTACCCTCTCTGGTGGTGGGATTACCCAACTTTTTTTTTTTTTTAAATATATATATATATAACATCCTATATACTGCCTATAACATCAGTGATTCTCTCCTTGCATTATAGCCTACATCTTCTTTAGTAATCTTCTTGCCTGCCGCTGCAGGTAACGTCGCCCTCTCTCTGGTACCTGCAGGTGTCCCGTTCTCTCTCGGTCCCCCCGGGGAGATGTACCAAGGCTTCCCCGGAGACCCAGACAGCGGATCCCGTGGAAGCTCCTCTCCATCTATAGAGTCACAGTACCTTTCCTCCGTGGACTCCTTCGGAAGCCCGCCGACCACCAGTGCTCCGCAGGTCAGTTTTAGAGACTATACTTACTACTATACTTCATGCTTAGAATGAATGAAAATTCATCTAAAAAAAAAAAAAAAAAATGTTTTTTGTTTATTTATTCATAACATGTACATGCACAGATGGACATGTGCTTTTTTGTTGCTGTTTTTTTTTCTTTTTTTACTGTATATGGATATATAGGCTTATTAATAAGGCATGTTGCTTCATATAGCTATAATTCCTATAGCCTAGCCTTTCAAGAGTCAAGATTCAAGATTCAAGATGTTTATTGTCACGCCGGTTATACAGGTACAATCGTGTGAAATGCTTTTTGCTGGGATTAAAATAATAAATCATATTACAATTATAAAAGGAAATTTGTACAATGGCATATTAAGAATATATACAGGCATATTAAGAACATATGCATTGAGAACATATACAGTATATACAGTATAAGATCTATTTTTGTGTGAGGTGTCATCTATTTAAAAGTCTGATGGCCTGGGCGAAAAAATGGCACTTCTTATTTTTTTATTATTATTATTATTTCGTGTGTAGGAAGCCATTAAAGTGTGTATTCAGATATAAATAGTCTCGCAACACTTCAATATAAACGTACCTCTATGTGTTGCTGGTAGTATTGCCGGTAGCAGTCCTCAGGCGTTGACAACGTGCTCCGTTTACAGCACGCTGCCGCAGAGCGGATGACAGAGCGCTGGAACTCTCCTACGTCAGATCACTAGCCCCGCCCCCCTCCTCCCTCCTCACCGCTTCTCTCCTTCCACGCGCTCCGTCCGCTCTCCTCTCACAGGCCTCGCCGTGACGTACATGCTCGTTCTATTTTGGAGTGCTACGTCGCGTTGCCAAGGGGAACACCGGGGGTGTGACGGGGGAGGAGGAAGAAGAAGGAGGGGGGGGGAGACGCTCTCTGATTGGTCGAGATGGACGCTCTCAGAGCCGCCTGTTGTCCAATGTCTTATCATTCTTTTATGTGAATATTAGTGTTGAAAGTCTATAGGCGACTCCTCCTCCGGTCTAAAATAATATAAAAAATATATATAATTATATAATATGATATATAATATAATTTATATACTGATACATAGAAAAAAATGTGACAGCAACAAACAGATCAAAATTATGAATTCAGGATTTAATTTATAGTCTATACTGCCATTTTTTTTTGCTTTGATCTTTTTAGATGGTTACATAAACTTGTTTTCTACACTTGTTTGAAATCATAGGCTATTTCTGTATCTTGGCTACTTGTAAATGTGATCTATAAGATAAGATAAGATAATGTTGAAAGTCTATAGGCTACTCCTCCTGCGGTCTAAAATCAAATTTAAAAAAGAGAAGCGACAGATTTGAGCTTTCTTTGCATATTGATATACTGATACATAGAAAAAAATGTGACACAGCAACAAACAGATCAAAATTATGAATTTAATTTCTTCTTAGATGGTTACATAAACTTGTTTTTTAGTTTGAAATCATAGGCTATTCTGTATCTTGGCTTCTTGTAAATGTGATTTATAAGATAAGATAAGATGAACCTTTATTAATCCCCGGAGGGAAATTCAGGTGTCAAAGTAACAACATCAGCAAACAGAGTGAAACACAGGAGAGGTAAAGGTATACAAAAATTATAAAAACAATAATAGAGATATAAAAGATGCAGAGTGAATGGGTGAACATAGTGTGTGCGGTCCGTCAATAAATAAATGTAGCATGTACAATAAATACATGTAATATGTACATATGTGCAGTCTATAAAGTGGTATATAGGATGTATAGTGTAAAGTAAGTGTAAGAGTTATATAGGCTACATGAACCTTTATGGGCATCAAATAAAAAAAAATCAAGCATATAGTTATTGGTTTAAAAACAAATTAACATATTTGTTATGTCATTCCATGTATCATTACTAGAATTTCAAGTATTTAACTCTTTAAAATATGTAGGGCCTTAATTAGAATGGGATAGAATTACAATTCAGTGTATTTGTAATTATGGAACCTTGATGGCAGCACTTGGTTGTAGAGGTAAAGTTTAGCCTCTAGAGGTTGGCATGATGGCTGCAATATGTTTTAATGAATATGCAGGGCCGGCTCTAATCCTTTTGGTGCCCTAGGTGAAATTAGGATTTGAAGCCCCCCCACCCCCACCCTACCCTGGAGTGGTGCTGCGCCACTCCAGGGTAGGGTTAGGGTTCAACTCCCCAGAACCCACCCACTGGCATTTTGTTTTTAAATTATTTTATTTATTTCTTTAGAGAAGAAGGTGGCCCTCATAAGGTGGCCAGAAGGTGGCGCCCTTTGCGACTGCCTACATGGCCTATACCTTAAGTCGGCCCTGTGAAGATGCCAAACACTTTGAGAAAGCAGCAGATCCAAGCTTGTTCTGGCATGTATTCTGCCTCTGTTTGTCTAAATATGTTTGAGTGGCTTTATGTGTAAAACTCTATTGGTTCATGTCTACTGCTCAGGAGTGTGTGTCAGCGGGAGCTGGCTTGAGCACCGCGGGCAGCGTGCCGGGGGCCAGTGTCGGAGGGGAGATGCCCGGTTCATTCGTGCCCACCGTCACCGCCATCACCACCAGCCAGGACCTGCAGTGGATGGTGCAGCCGACCCTTGTCTCCTCCCAGGCCTCTGGGCAGAGTGGGTCCACTGGGACCACAACCATGACCCAGCCGGTGTCACTGATTGACCCATATGACATGCCCGGCCCAAGTTATTCCTCAGGGTCTGCATTCACCCCTCCGAGTTCGGAAACTCCGGGCCCGGCTCCGGGCCCTATCCGCCACTCTAGAGCCCGCAGCCGCCGTACACGAGACGAGTCTGTGAGTGACGATGGAGATGTTGGTGTGTTAGTAAGTGTGTGTGCTTGAACGGCTTGTTTGTTGACATCTTACACATGCAGTGTAGGTATATAAAGAATCACATCCAACCACTGTGTTCTTCTCATGATCACAAACCATACTAAACAGGGAAATAGGGGCAGAGAAGGTCAGGTATGTGGGGGGGTCTGTGTGAGGAAGATACACAACACCGACAAAAGTGTGAGGAAAATGTTTAAGAAAAGGGCTCTCAAGACTATAGCTGGTGTGGTCACCCTGACCGCCCATCCACTGCAGCTTGGACATCATAACAACATTTCCAAGAACAAAGACAAAACTTTTATCCTAATCAATTTCACCTTTTTCCCCTTCGTCCTAGCTAACACCTGAGGAGGAGGAGAAGAGGCGTGTTCGGCGAGAGAGAAACAAGTTGGCCGCCGCCAAATGTAGAAACCGCCGACGAGAACTCACAGACAGACTGCAGTCGGTGAGCTTGGCCTTGTTATAGCTGCCAGAATGAGTAATGATCATAATTACATACTTTACGTTACATGTGTACACGTGTGTATAAGAGAGATTGTGGTTTATGGTAATGGCGTGTTTAAATGTGGTGGAGGCAATTATAGTCCTCAAGACAGACGGTATTTATGGCCTAATTAATGGGCTCTTACATAAGCTACCTTACATATCCAACTGCAGGTATTTCTGCTGGGATGGATACATCCACCTCCACAAACACTGACATAGAGGATTGGTTTAGCTAACACTCTCTTTCTGTTCTGTTCTTCTTCCCTCCTCTACCCATTTCACCCACCTTTGTCTTGTCCATCTGTCCCTGTTTCTTTCATTCTCTGTCCCTGCCCACAGGAGACGGACATCCTGGAGGAGGAGAAGGCCGAGCTGGAGGCTGAGATCTCTGAGCTGCAGAAGGAGAAGGAGCGTCTGGAGTTTGTCCTGGTGGCCCACCAGCCGAACTGTAAGATCTCATACCAGGACCCGTCCCAGCACAGCTCGGCGCAGCTCCCTCCGGTCCAGCCCCAGCTCCCACTCCAGACCTTACAACCTCCGGTCTCCATCGTGGGCTTGGCTGTGAAGGAGGACTCTTTCTATCTGCCTCCTGCCTACACGGCCCATCCGTCCTCCGCACAGTCCCAGCCTCCGGTTCAGCAGCAAGTCCAGCAGCAGCCTCAGCCAGGGATAATGCAGGAGGTAGAGTTTTCTAGTTCTTTCTATGGCTCAAGTGAGCCGGCGCCAGGCGGGCCGTGCCACATGGCCAGCGACAGTGGTGGTGGTGGTGTTAACCATGACGATGCGGCCATTGGCAGCTACAACACCTCATACACATCTTCATTTGTGTTCACCTACCCAGAGGGAGCCTGCGGGGTCAGTGCCAACCAGCGGAACAGCAGTAGCGAGCAGTCATCTGATTCCCTGAACTCGCCTTCGCTGCTGGCGCTCTGACTGACCGACAGACACACGCGCACACATATCGACAAGCACACACATTACGCTCGCTGGAAGTAAGAGGCTGAGGAAAGTACGTGCAGAGTATCGATCAGTCTCGCAGATTGAGAAAAAAAAAGCAACCAATCGTTTGTTTCCGATTGGGTTAAAGTTTACACATTCATGCATTCCAATCAAGAGCCATACATATAGATCTAACCTTTAACAATACATAAATCTTGTTGTGTATTATCACAACACCTGCAACTGGACACGATAGGTGAATACAAACTGAATCACAAAATCACGTCCAAGTTGCAAATCACGTGCTCTGAATTAGTTCACAATGACTATTCTCAATCTTCAGCCTGCACAGTACATTGAGTTTAAGATACGAGCTCACTTTACTCCAACAAAGCACCAGTGCCCCCACCTTGTTCCCTCTGTCGGTTGACTCTACCAGTGCTCTTGCTCTCATCCTTTTCCATCCTTTTCCTCGCTTCTTCCTCTCGCTGAATGTATTTGTTGCAAAATATGAAATCTAGGGACGATGGACACTTTGGGAGACAGACTGCTGATTTCTCGCTCACCTCTAACCTTTCATCCGCTCGACCTCCCTCTGCTTTTTCATTCGCTGCTTGGACTTGGCAAGTTGAGGATCTGAGTATCACAGCCTCCACTAATCTTGTCTTTTTTTTTTTTTTTTTGAATCTTCTGCCGTGTGCCTACCTGCCATGCGACCCATCTCTGCCCATCTGTTTCTCCTCTTCTGTCTCTATGTTTCTCCCTCTCTGAAGTCTTCGACCCCCGAGAGCCCGAAGACCCCCGAGAGCCCTTGGGACCTTGAGTGAATGACGGCCCAACTAACACGCCCTTTTGCACCTCTCTCATACAAGGACATGGACGCAACCCCTCCCTTCCCGCCCCCCATACAGAAGAACCTTTTTCTTGGAGCGCATTGCTCATCCTTACAGTGAACAGCAGCTAAATACACGCACATAGACGCATTATTTGACGAACGCAAAATGCAAGACGGATGCCACTGTACTGTCTTCTGCTGAGCCATTTTTCGAAGATTAAACACGTCTTATGTTGTAAGGCAAGGATAAAAGTGAGGATGGAGAGAGGTTTAGCAAGGAAAGGAAGGAAGGAAATGCAACCGAGCTGGACAGACTCAAACGGAGAGGTGACGGATGAAGAGGATGACTCCCATCCTAACCATCCATATTTGGAACCAAATGTTGAAAGAGCCAAAACAAAGCAAAAAAAAAAGAAAGAAAAAAAAAACCCTGCTCTTGCCAACTGTGTGGAAGGGTGGCCTCAGTAAAAAAACACCTCCATATACCGCAGAGCCTCATCACTCTGGGCCTACATGCGTACAGTCACACCATCGCTTTCAAGTCTCTGAAGTGAAGATACAGACGTTTTGCTGCAGCGCACCAGCTCCGTGTTTTGCTCCGAATCAATCAGATGTGAACCGATGCCTTTATTTAGAGGAGAGACCTTTTTTTGTAGTGATTCAGACAACCTCTAAACATTTGGGCTCAGTGGTCTCTGTGCCTCCCCTGTTGTTCTCTCAGCGGAGACGAGGCGGGGGTGCGTTTATTGTGAGTGCGTCCACTCTGAGGCACCTGGCCCGTTTATTTCTTTCTTTATTGAGGTTGATGTGGCGAGCGAGCACAAAAGCAAGACCTGGAAACAAAAGGGGAGAACGTGTGGGCTGACGTCGTGGAGCGAGCGTCGTTTCTTTGCCTGTGAATTTGTACAATTTGTTTTTCCCTGTATGTTTGAGTGAGAATTGTTATATATTTTAATGTTCGTTTTGTGCGTTTAATTGTTTTGCATTGACCTCTGCTTTCACTTGTACTGTTGCCGTTTCTTGTTTTATTTTATTTTTTTCTGGTGATTTTTTCTCATAACTGTTACTATTATTATTTTATCGTAACTATTGTTTCATTATTTTATTGTATTTTCATTTGGCAACTTTGGAGGCATGTTGTGCACTACAAAACAAAAAAAAATTATAAATCTATATGCATATACATATATACAGGTAACATGTATATATAAGTGTATGTACCATGATTGTAAAGTATGAATGTCTGCAGATCTAAATGGGATATTTTTGTCAATGAAGAACAAGATAAAATGTTACTGAGGTTTAGTTTTAAATATAAATATTTTTCTAAAGGAAAAAAAAAACTATAATAAATTTAAAGTACTGCCCTGTCCCATGAAGCACGATGTCACTGCCTCTATCAATGTGTATTTATGTTTTATAAACAATATAAAGCACTATACAAGTTACATTAAATGTATGTTTATATTATGATGTTAGAAGGTTGTGGTAAAAACGCCTTTTGTTTTTGTTTGTTTGTTTTTTTCTCTGTGAGGTCTGTCCCAAAGCTACTGACACCTTTTAACGCCACTTGATCCTTAGCAGATGCAAAATGAGGAAAAAAAAAAATAGTGTGATTGAATGTCAATACACATATTAAAAGTGTTCGGACTACAACATAACGACTAAACTGTTTCATTTAAAGACAAAGTATTTCATGCTATAAACATATCAATTAATAACGTTGTTATTTCCTAACTGAAATGTGTGTTTGAAGGACAGTTTAAGCCTTGATATGAACATTATCATGTTTAACCCACTCTTGTACTCAAGCAAATATGTTGTCTAATTGAGATTAACATTCCTTGTGATTGTATTTGCTGGATAAGAAGCTTTATTTTCAATAAATAAACATGTTTATTCAAAAAAACAATGGCTAGATTAATGCTATAAATGTGGCTCTTGGTGGTCAGAAAGTGGGCAGACCTCATTTTTTTTAAATGTTGAATAAGGACTGTGTTTGTACAGATGTTGGAGAAGCCTTTTTGATTTTTCTCCAAAAATGCAAATGTGATGAGAATATGTTCCGGTGTCAGAATAAGCATACAACATATTCAATAGTTCTCATGTATATAGGTTTTTGTGGTGCTACTTTTAGTATAATGGCAAGGCAGTTTCACATTGTATGGTGGAAGGTTGCTGTTGCTGAGGTTGCTGAGACAAATTGAAGGCACTGCTTGTCTCTTCGGGACGTTTAAATCAGAATGGAAGCCAATAACGCCGTGAATTCCCAGCAGCCAAAGCTCCGAGAGCCCAGTAATCACTCTGTGATTTCATTATGGTTTAATATCAATTGCCTGCTACATCTTTAAGTGTGATAAACAGATCTCAGAGGGCCCTTGTACTGTACCTGCACTCCACACTTAACGCCCCAGATCACCACACAGACTCTCATCTTATTTCTTTGCCTTGGATTTCATTGAATTTGATTTAAATCATTTTTTTTCTGTTAAGGTTACAATCACAAATGGGTTGCTGATGAATTGGAAAAAGGCGAGAGAAGGAAAAGGAGAAATATTTAGTTATATTAGACAGAGAAACTGCCTGCACCTACCTGTACTGTACAATGGCTACGTTAGCGCAAACTGAACAAGAGCTTTCCTATTTTTCTATGATGAGGTGAATGTTGCAATGTATTTCTATTTTTCCACAAGTCCCACATACGCTCTGATTTCATATTTTTCCCCGGTATGAAATGCAATACTTATTATCCTCTTGGATAAACATAATGTAGCAAATCATGCAGTGCTCAAACTGACTGCTACTATATGTCAAGTGTGATGATGTATTGCTTTAATTATCCATTTTTGTTACAATATTAAAAGTCATCCTTAATACTTATAGTAACATTTGGGTTTCAGACAATCTTCATGGAGAAATCGTGTTGCAATTTATCTAAAAAAATATCTTTCTTTTTTCATTTATTAATGATGTGCAGAGACACTAGCAAGGTTCATCTATTTCAAAAAGCCAATACTTATTTTCTAATCCATTCCTTTTACCTTTTTTTTATTTTTGTATTTACTCTGTTTGTTTTTTTGTTCTGGGAGAAAATGTTGCAATTTTGTCACATTTGGAAACAGAGGATATGTGATTTGATACATTTTGAGGTTACAGCAATGAAAGGCCAAAAGAAACTTTGTTGTTGATGTGACATTGTCAAACTTATGAAACATATATGATTTAGGACGCATTGATCATTATGGAACTAGCTCATGAAGGTGCTCTGATATCAAATTGTCTATTTTTTTCAGTGCATATAATTTAACATAACTAGTTTTCTGCACATCACTACAACGTACTGTTTACTTATTTTTATAACTTCATTTTCATTTGCTATTTTTCTCTTGAAAAGGACCAAAGTGTATGACAAATTTGCTATGTTGCTTTTTATGATCTTGTGTGTCCATATTTCAGCTTCTGGCCCTTTTTGCTGTCTTATAAACGTTTACATTATACAGTTTTCTTTCTCGGTTTCTAGACTGCAAAAGCTGGGTGAACTGGTTTAACCAAATGCCATTGATTTCCAATTTGTGAAGAAATTACATAAATAAACGACATATTATAAGGTACATGTCTCTCACTTTTAAATGCTTGACCTTCATTGTGCTTTTTGACCTTTCCATACATTTTTGCAAGTGTATTTGTTTTCTAAATCATCTTTGTTACTTTGAGTTGAGACTGCAGGAGGTACTGTATGTTCACCTGGAAAGCGATCATGTGTTTGTATATTTTTCGGGGCTACAGCTAACGATTATTTTCATTATCTGTTAATCTGCCGATTATTTTCTTGATTCATTGTTTTTGTCCATAATATGTCAGAAAATAGTGAAAATGCCGCAATTCTTCAGAATGTTAGAAAATGATTTACACAGTATGAAAAGTCCTGCGGGTACAACCTATTTCTATGCAAATTTCAAACTGTGCAATCAAGACGGGAAACTAACAATACACTCAGACAGACAAAAAAGAGGCAAAAGATTATTTGGCAAGGCTTAAAGTTATGTATAGGCTATATGTATAAAATGTATATCAATACAATACATCTATCATAAAAAGGAGCACACTTCCACCACTTAATTGGCTACAATCAATATTTTATATTTTAACAATGGATCTTTTGACTGTTTGTATGTTAAAAAGGGTTATTGTGATTAACTCACAGAGATTCATCACCTGACTATATTTCCACTCTGATTTATAGCAGAGGGTCTAACATCTTTTAACTAATTGTTTTGGTTTTTATGTCCCACACTTTACTGTTTTCACTCACACTGCTCCCACGGTGTTGTTTTGAGCCGTAGCCAGCAGGTGTTTTCTGCAACAACAAAAAAACAACTGTAAGCTACCTGTTCAAATGAATGCACTGTATCAGCTGGTTGTGCAGTGGTGGAAGAAGTACTGAGATACTTTACTTAAATAAAAGCAGAAATACCAGTCTAAAAATACTCTATTAGTAGACAAGTAAAAGTCTCGAATTCAAAATTTTACTTAGGCCTAAGTAAAAGTACAGAAGTATTAGCAACACAATGTACATAATGTATCAAAAGAGTAAAAAGTATATAGAATGGCTCCTTTCACAGTGTTATGTTGTTATAGAGTGTTATATTATTCTGTTTTTATCACTAATGAATACATCTAAGAGCATTTTAATATTGAATTTGGTTGTAGACAATTTTAGATACCTTGTTTACTACTGTGGGGATTAGTAGTAGGCCTATAATGTATAATAAAGCGTATCATGTGTTTTTTTATGTTAAAAGTAACTATAACTATAATAATATAGCTATAATAAATTCATTTCATTTCAAAATTTATTTCGAACATGTAGAATACAAAAAAAGAAAAGAAAAAATAAAGAAAAAGAATGATCATACCAACAAGTGGACAGTCAGAAACAAGTAGTATTTACATACAATGAAAAGCGTAAGAAAAATAAATTGTCAACCCTTGATGCCTTGATTTACATATTCGAAAAGGAGTGAGAAGAAGTATAAACTTATTTAATCCCACCCCTTCTCCATAAGTCAATTATTAATTATTAACCAGCTTTCTTATTGAGCCATATATATACTCTAATTAAATTTTCCTAAATTTGTCTAACTAATTCAGCTGAGTTAAAAGTACAATATTTCCCCATGAAATGTAGTGGAGTAAAAGTAGGCCTATAAGGTAGCATAACAATAAATACTACTAGGTAAAGCACATGTAGCCTATGTCAAAATTGTACTTAAGTAGCATACAGTCAGCCTAATTGCTAACAATTAATTGGCTGCATTTATTAGTCATCAGTCAAAGGATGAATATTTTCAATCACGCAGGTAACTTACTGTGATCATGATTGCCTTTCTCGTGGTGTTGTGTGTGAGTTTGCGGTCTGTGTTCGTCAATTTGTGAGCCTAGTTTGATAGCTCAGGGCTTATGCCCTTTTCTATCCATAGGCAATCATTGGAGGGGGGAGAGAGTAGATGGAGGAGGAGCCCAGTTGGTGTTGAGGAAGCATGGCCCATGCCCAGCCAGTTGAGGAGCTTTTTTTATATACATATACATATATATATATATAT